>JAZHEH010003211.1:0-19780 GCA_036589455.1 Ateles fusciceps | reverse complement strand
GGTTTAGATGGGAAGTGAGGGATTAGGTCACTTGGACAAGGTCACACAGTACATAAATTATGGGAGTACAAGTTACAGGCACTTGGAAAACATAGAGGAAAGAACAATTAATTGTCTAATGAAATCAAAGAAAAACTTTGAAGAGACATGTAATGTTTACGATAGGAGTAGAGAAGATATGAGAAGAAGGAAAGTGTATTCAGACAAGGGGATTAGAAGCCTGAAAGGGGCTCACTTATTATAAGGGGGAAAGAATGAGTTGCTATGGCCTGAAAAGTAGTAGATAGGACTAGAAGAATAGATTAGAGCCTGATAGTGAGAGTTGGAATGTCTGGTTTAAAGTCTGAGCTTCTCTCTGTATGCTAATTGGGAATCATCAAAAGTTTTTATGCCAGGAACTAACAATCTGATATTCCACTTGGAAAGAGCCTATATTACGTAGATGTTAATATGGCCCAAAGAGGTAAGACTGGACAGCATAGAAGCAGGTCTTGTCATGGTTTAATAGTCAAAATTGCTATTGATAAGCTTCGATGATTGAGTTAAACTTCTTTTCTGAAGTTTCCCTTATTGCTTCCAATTCTACCCTTGAAACCATATGAAACAAATCCTTTTTTATATCACAGCCCTTTAGAAATTTAAAAAAATGTATCAAGGGCCTTCCTAATCTGAAGTCTAGCTCTTTCCATGACTGGACTGAGGCCTCAATGTTTCTCAGGGACCCTTTTAGCTGTAACATCATGTTTCCTCTGATTATGTGCTTTAACCTCTAAAATCTGTCTTCATAAGCTGGTTTTGTGAAGGATAAGGATGGGTCTCCTGCCCTATTTGGATTGACTTGTTTTTTCAGGAGATGACTATACAAAGTTACCTTTTAGAGTACTACCCATCCCAGGATGTTCGTTTTCTTCTTCTCCATTTCAGCAGTGATCCCTAGAAACATTGAAGAAGGCAATGTGAATATGCTAGGCATGCCGATCCCCATAAAGAATGTTGAGATGCTGGCCTCTGTTTTGGTTGCCATTTGTGTCACCTTCCTGCTCATTGCTCTGGCTCTTGGTGGTGTGGTTTGGTACCAACATCGACAGAGAAAGCTACGACGCAATAGAAGATCCATCCTGGATGACAGCTTCAAGCTTCTATCTCTCAAGCAGTAATATCTGGAGCCCGGGTATATCCTAGAAAGCTCATCTGTCATGCATTCCCAGCAGGCCATGGACTAGTAAGCTAACTCCACTGTCAAAAGGGTATGGGTGGTGGAGAAGCAGAAGAGGGGAATCAAGCTTATCTGGGTATTTCTTCCTTTATTTATTTTACATGGAAATGATACGATTTTGCTTTTTCTTTAGTTTCTTTGCTCCACGTGGGCACCTGGGACTAAGGGAGTAACTTAGTACCCTACATCACAAATTTCAACGGCTACATTATATTTGCCTTCAGACACTTGGGAGGTCTTGAAATTTCTAGAAACTAATCCTTCTCACAAAGTAGATACCAAGAGAAAAACTCATTGATTGGGTTTCTACTGCTTTCAAAGGACTCAGGAAAGTTCACTTTGAACTGAGGCCAAGTGAGTTGTTAAGATAACCCACATTTAAACCAAGGGCTAAGAACATAGGCTTGATGGGAAACTGAAGGTAGGCTGGGAATTGGAAATCCAAATTGAATTTTGATTTGCCTTGGCAGTGAACTACTTTGGAGAAGTGGTGAATGGGTTGTTGCTGCCATGAGCACCTACAACCTCTGAAGCCAGAAACTCCTCAAGAAAGCCAGTCCTCCAAGTTCCTACACAGTGACACTGAAAGGAATGTTGAGTGATCTCTCCATGTTTTAGACAACAAACCCTATCCATTAAAGTACTTGTTAGAACACTGAAAGACTGAATTTGATGGTTTTTGATGGTCTCTGTGGTTTCTGTGACCATGATTGAAACAGAAAAACTTAGGGGGTGAGTGAGTATGTATGGGTTTGTCTAGCCTTTGTAGAGCTAGACAGGTTTGTGTTGTAGAGACAAGGAAGCAGTTTCAGGAGGAAGCATCAAAGAGTGCTGGGTACTACCCTAGAAAAGGAGCTATCACATAAATGACAAAAATTTTCTGAGTGCCAATAAAATTTTCCAGAGGGAAATAGCAGTCTGAGACCAGACTCAAACCTATCCCCTGGGCCAGGGGGAAGTGGGACCATATCTTGTGGGGCCTTTTTGGCAGTGGTGGTATGAGAGGTCTAGTTGCAACTTTGCAGGCTTCCTTATAGGACAGAGTCATTCTTCTGGTATTTTACATCAATATTCCTTTGTTACATACGAATTTGAGCCTCTGTAAAACATTGGTCAGGGAGCACAGACAAGTCATAAATTTGAGATTGGGTAAGATGGCCCATCCCACTGCAGTATCCATAACACTGTACCACGTGGCAAATGGAGAACAGAAGAGGTATCAGGGAGAGTAAAGATGATAACTGAATTATGTACTGTTTTACACTTTAAGAAGCATTTTTACTCCTAATTGCATTTGGCTTGCCTCAGGGTAAGTCATTTTACATTTGAGTAATGTTATCCACTTATACATTTGAGTAAACAAAAGCTTATGGACATTAAGTGATTTCATCCAAGACCACTCAGCTAGAAGTTGAGCAGGGGATTCAATATTTCATCTATTGGACTCAAATATCTATTACATCCTCCTATATTATGAAAATATCCTCCAATCTACATCCATCTTACCCATATTGATTCCAGCTTTCTGTCTGTCCAGCAATCTATCTGTCTAGATAGTAATTTCTTGCAGATAAAATGTAAAAACCCACAGAGTTGGTGTTCAAGTTACCATATAATGTTTAAGTTTGGAGGGGGAAATGCAATCCAGATGCTACTATTCCTTTTGTTTTACCACGGTCAGTGGCTTCCTGGAGAGCTTTACTGAGAATCTCAGAAACATAATAAGAGGTGAGAGGGGGGATTTAGATGTCTAGTCATCCTAGGGTTAGTATTTGAGTCATTGCAGGAATCAATGCATTTAACATCAGCAGAAACTCTTTTGACCTGCAGTTACCATGGATGTTAATGAAGACCAAGTACATGCTAGGAATTCCAGTCAATTAATGGTTATAATTTGCATGCAACTGGTAGGTTATTAGCTTGGTATCATTTATAAATGTAAGAGACTATGAGTGGTAGATGAGATGGGATGCATTTTTTCTTATTTTATAATCCTGCTTCAAGTCAGGGAATAGAAACTCAGAGCCCATGTATTTAAGAAAGTGTGCATTTTTTCTAGTAAGTTTGCTCCAAGTAGGAAGGCAAGTAGTAGCTATTTTTGACAGTCAAGTGACATTGCCATCCATTCTGTTTCTCAAGCTGGAAATTATCAATGTCAACACATCAGTGAGTCTTGCTTTTATCTCTAAAACATATTTAACCTATTAATTTCTGTCTCCATTGCTATTCATTTGTTTTCATCTCCATTGCTACCACCTAAGTTTAAAACACAATGATGTGACCCAAAGCAATCTACAGATTTAATACAATCCCCTGTCAAAATACCAATGCACATTCCTCACAGAAATAGAAAAAACAATCTTAAAATTTACACAGAACCATAAAAGACACAGAATACCCACAGAAAACTGGAGATATTACATTACCTGATTTCAAATTATAATACAGAGTTATAGTAACCAAAATAGCATTGTACTAGAATAAAAGTGGTCACATAAACCAATGGAAAAGAATAGAGAACTCAGAAACAAATCCACACAACTATGGTGAACGCATTCATTTTCAACAAAGGTGCCAAGAACGTACACTGGGGGAAAAGAAAGTCTTCAATAAATGGTGCTGGGAAAACTGGATATACCTATATGGAAGAATAAAACCCTATCACTCACCATATGCCAAAATCAAATCAAAATGGATTAAAGACTTTAATTCAAGACCCTAAACTATGAAACTACTACATGAAAAAGTTAGGGAACATCTCCAGGACATTAATCTGGGCAGAAATACCTCAAGGAATATCCCACAAGCACAGGCAACCAAAGACAGAAATGGAAAGATGGGATCACATCAAGTTAAGAAACTTCTGCAAAGCAAACAATCGACAAAGTGAAGAGACACCAAACAGAATGGGGGGAAAATATTGCAAACTATCCTTCTGACAAGGGATTAATAACCAAAATATTTAAGGAGCTCAAGCAAATATATCAGAAAAATTCTAGTAATCTAATTAAAAATGGGCAAAATATTTTAATAGACATGCCTCAAAAGAAGACATACAAATGGCAAAGAATCATACAAAAAAGTGCTCAACATCATTGATCATCAGAAAAATGCAAATCAAAACTACAATGAAATATCATCTCACCCCAGTTAAAATGTCTTTTGTTCAAAAGATAAGCAATAACATGCTGACAAGGATGGGGAGAAAAGGGAACCCTCATAAACTGTTAGTAGGAACATAATTAGTATAATCATTATAGAGAGCAGTTTGGAAGTTTCTGAAAAAAGAAAAGAACCTAAAAAATAGGAAGTGGCCAAGATAGCTGACTTGAAGCAGCTAGTGTGCATGACTCTATCTCTCATGGAGAGGAATGGAAGGGGTGAGTAAATATAGCAGTTTAAACTGAAATATCCAGGTATTCACCTTGGGACTAATCAAGGAAACAACTTGACCTATGGAGAATGAAGAAAAGCAAGACAGAACAATGGCTCATCTGGGGGCAACACAGAGCCAGGAGAACCTTCCCCACCTAGGGAAGTGGTAAGTGAATGTTTGCCGCCGAGACACCATGTTTATCTCAAGGATCTTTACAGCCCTCAGGTCAGAACACCTGGTGAAGCCACTCTGCTGTAGCCTTCAGTCTGACAGGCAGAGTTACATGGAATCTTGTCAGGGCATCTGCTCAAGGCATGCATGGAGACACTAGAGCTTTAGCTACTTGGGGTTTTGGCAAAAACAGCTGCAACTTTGGCAAAGTGGAGGGTTAGACCCCCATACATACCCCTAGAAAAAAGACTAAATTCAGAGGGCTGAGCAGTGACTGCCTGCAGTCCCAACTTCTTTGGCACATGGCACCTCAAAAGATGAGACCTACTGGATTGGAATTTCAGCCAGCCTTCAGTAACCATATTGCACCTTCCTAAGAATGAGGTCCTGTGGGGGAGGGGTGGACCACCATCTTTGTTGTTTGGGTGCCTTAGCTATTCCAGTCTTCCAGCTTTGTAGAATCCAAGCTGACCATGGGCAGAGGAATCCCTCAACAAAGTACAGCTGCTCTACCAAAATGTGGCCAGACTGCTGCTTTAATCAGGTGCCCGATCTCATTTCTCCTCACTGGGTGGGAACTTCCAGCTGGGGCCTCCAACCATTGCTGTTGGTGTTCTGAAGCAGATAGAGATTTGTGAGCTCCCAGAGGGGAGAGGTCATCCACTATCTTTGCTGTCTGAGCAACATGTCCATCCCAGCCTTCCGGCTTCCAGAGTGTCTGAGGCAACTGGGGTGCTGAAGCAGACTCCCAGCACAGCACAGCTGGTCTACCAATATATGGTCAGACTGCTTTCTAAAGTGGATCCCTGAACCTGTTTCTACTCACTGGGTGGGACCTCCCAACTGAGGTCTTCAGCCATCTCCTACAGATGTGTTTGGGTCAGCAACAGGCCCGTATCTCCCCTGATGGAGAGCTCCCAGAGGAAAGAACAGACTGCCATCTTCACTGGTTCACAGTGTGAGACTTCCAGAAACTGGAAAATCTGAGGTGACTAGGGGCTGGAGCAGGTTCCAAGCATACTTCAGCAGCCCTAAGAAAAAGTGACGAGACTGTCACATAACTGCCTTGTTCCCATTTCTCCTCACCAGGCAGGTCCTCCAGACCTGGGCCTCCAGCCATCCCCTGCCAGAGCTATTGATCCAGTAACAACTCAGAAACTCCCTGGACAGAGCCTCCAGGAGCAACTGAAAGCCTTTCTGCCACTGCCTCTGGAGTAGAATTGCTCTTGCCACTTTCAGACTAATGAAGGAGCAAAGACCCTAAGTGCTTTATCCACACCTCCAACAAGCTGCTGTGGACCCAAGGAGAAGAGGCAAGTCTGTCCCCCCATGACTCCCACACTGCTACTTCTCATTACCAGAGAACCCCTAGCTTGGGCACACAGCACAAGCCCTCATCCTGGGATGACTGCACTGAGTGATTGCTGACTTGCATCTTTCCGAGAAATATGGGATTATGTAAAAAGAGCAAATCTACAAATCATTGTTATCTCTAAAAGGGAGGGGGAGATAGCAAACAACTTGGAAAACATATTTCAGAATATCATCCATGAAAACTTTCCTAACCTTGCTAGAGAGGCCAAAAGTCAAATTCAGAAAATATAAGAACTCCTGCAAGATTCTACACAAGAAGACTATTTCCAGGACACATAATTGTCAGAAATTCTAAGGTTAAAATGAAAGAAAGAATGTTAAAGTCAGTTAGCAGAAAAGGGCAGGTCACCTACAAAGGGAACCCCATCAGGCTAACAGAGAACCTGCTAGGTGAAGCCTTACAAGCCTGAAGTCATTTGGGGCCTATGTTCAACATTCTTAAAGAAAAAAAAAATCTTCAACCAAGAATTTCACATCCAGCCAAACAGAGCTTCCTAAGTGAAGGAGATATAAGATCCTTTTCAGGCAAGCAGATGTTGAGGGAATTTCTAACTACCAGAACTGCCTTACAAGAGATCTTGAAAGGTGCACTAAAAACAGAAAGAAAAGACTGCTACCAGCTAATAGAAAAACACTCAAACACACAGAGCAGTGTTAGTGTATAGCAACTGCACAAACAAGCCAACATAATGGAAGCCAGAAGCACAATGACAGGATCAAATCTGCACATATCAATGCTAATCTTTCATGTAAATGGGTAAAATGCCCCACTTAAAAGGTGCAGAGTGGCAAGCTGGATAAGAAGCAAGATTCAATGGTAGGCTGTACTCAAGAGATCCATCTCACACATAAGGACACTCATAGGCTCAAAATAAAGGGATGGAGGAAAATATACCAAGCAAATGGAAAACAGAAAATGCAAGCATTGTAATCCTTAATTCAGACAAAGGAGATTTCAAACCAACAAAAATCAAAAAAGGCAAAGAAAGGCATTACATAACGGTAAAGGTTTCAATTCAACAAGAAGAACTAACTATTCTAAATATATATGCATTCAACACATGAGCATCCAAACTTATAAAGCAAGTTCTTAGAGACCTTCAAAGAGACACAGATTTCCACACAATAATACTGGGAGACTCCAGCACTCCACTGACAGTGTTAGACAGATCATTGAGGCAAAAAATAAACAAATATATTAAGGATCTAAACTTGACATTGGACCAAATAGATATGATAGATCTTTACAGATCCCTCCACCCCAAGCAATAGAATATACATTCTTCTCATCACCACATGGCACATACTCTAAAATTAACCACATAATTAGACCTCGAACAAGTAAACTTAATAAACATTTACAAAACTCTCTACTCCAAATCCACAAAGCATAAATTTTTTTTCAGTAACACATCACAATTATTCTAAAAGTGACCACATGGTTGGGAGTAAATCACTCCCCAGCAACTGCATAGCATTTCATAGGTTTAAATGAAATATTGGTTGGCTGTTTGTTATTTTCCTCCCTTATTCCTTCCTGTCTCCATTGTATAACACAATTATTAGTATAAAAGAGCTTTTTAATATCCATTTCTAGACAGCATTCTAGCCTGGGCAATAAAGCAAGATTCCCGTTCTCTCTCCTCTCTTTCTTCTTCTTTTCTCTTTCTTTCATTCCTTTTTCTTCCTTCTTTCTCTCTTCTTTTCTTTTCTTTCTTAAGTAAAAAAAAAAAAAGAAATCTTAGCAAACATAAAAATAAAATCATACCAAACATACTCTAAAACCACAACACAATAACAATAGATGTTAACAGTACGAACATTTCTCAAAACCATGAAATTGCATGGAAATTAAACAACATGCTCCTGAATGATTTTTGGGTACATAATGAAAGTAAGGCAGAAATGAGGAAGATCTTTAAAATAATGAGAACAAAGATAAAACATGCAATAATCACTAAGACACAGCTAAGGCAGTGTTAAAAGGGAAATTCATAGCAGTAAATAACCACACCAAAAAGTTAGATCTCAACAATCTAACTTCAAAACTGAAGAAGCAAGAACAAATCAACCCCAAAGCCAGCAGAAGATGTAGAAATGACAACAACAACAACATAATTAAAGCTGAAGTGAACAAAATCAAGACATGAAAAGCCATCCAAAAGATCGATGAATTCAGGAGTTAGTTTTTTGAAAAAAATTAGTAAAATAGGACACTAGCTAGAATAATAGAGAATAAAACAGAGAAGATATAAGTAAACACAATTAGAAATGGTAAAGGAAATGTTTCTATTTCTTTTAAATAGAAATAAAAACAACTCTCAAAAGCTACTACACACACATTGATGCACACAAACTAGAAATAAAAACAACTCTCAAAAACTACTACAAACACATCTATGCACACACAACTAGAAAACCTATAAGAAATGGATAAATTCTTGGATACTTACATCCTTCCAAGACTGAGCCAGGAAGAAATTGATTACTTGAACAGACTAATAATGAGCTCCAAAATTTAATCAGCAATGAATAATCTACCAACCAAAAAAAGCCTGAAACCTGATGGATTCACAACCAAATTCTACCAGATGTACAAAGAAGAGATGGTATTTCTACAAAATCTATTTCAAAAGATTGAGAAAGGGGGGCCCTTCTCAAACAAATTCTATGAGGTCAGATATCTTTTTAATAAGAAAAACCTGGCAGAGAAAAAACAAAAAAAAAAATGAAATTTCAGGCCAATATTGTGGATGAACATCAATACAAATATTGTCAAACAAAATAGTTGCCAACTAAATCCAGCAGCACATCACAAAGCTAATTCACACGATCGAGTAGACTTCATCCCCCAGGATACAATATTGGTTCAATATACACAAATCAATAAATGTGAGTCATCACATAAACAGAGTTGAAGACACAAACCAAATGATTATCTCAATAGAGGCTGAAAAGTCTTTTGACAAATTTCAACCCCCTTTTTATATTAAAAACTCTCCCCTGTGTACAATAGCAAAGACCCAGAACCAACCCAAATGCCCATGAGTGATAGACTGAACAAAGAAAATGTGGTACATATACACCATGGAATACTACGCAGCCATAATAAACAAGCTCGTATCCCTTGTAGGGACTTAGATGAATCTGGAAACCATCACTCTCAGCAAACTGACACAAGAAGAGAAGGCCAAACACCGTATGTTCTCACTCATAGGTGGGTGTTGAGAACGAGGAACATGTGGAACCAGGGAGAGGAGCATCACACACTAGGGGCAGTTGGTGGGGAAGGGGAGAGACAGCAGGGGGTGGGGGAGGGAGGGGAGGGTGAGGAGGGATAACATCGGGAGAAATGCCAGATATAGTATGGACCTAAAGTGAAATAAATGAATTAAAAAATAAATAAATAAAAACTCTCAATAAATTAGATATTGAAGGAACATATATCAAAATAATAAAAGTCATCTATGACAAAATGCACAGCCAACATTATACTAAATAGGCAAAAGTTGGAAATATTTCCCCTGAAAACCTGCATACAATAAGGATGCCCTCTCTCACCACTTCTATTCAACATACTATTGGAAACCCAAGCCAGAGAATTCAGGCAAGGGAATAAAATAAAAGTGCACCCATATAGGAAGAGAGAAAGTCAAAGTATATCTCTTTGCAGATTATATGATTCTGTATCTAGAAATCTCATAGTCTCAGCCCAAAAGCTCCTCCAGCTGATAACTTTAGCAAAGTTTCAGAGGACAAAATTAACGTACAAAAATTGCTAGCATTTTTATACACCAAAAACAGCCAAACCAAGAGCCAAATCAGAAAAGTAATCCCCATTCACAATTGCCACAAAAGAATAAAACACCTAGAAATAAAACTAACCCGGGAAGTGAAAGACCTCTTCAATGAGAATTACAAAACATTGCTCAAGGAAATAAGAGAAGACACAAACAAATGGAAAAAATATCCCATGATCATAAACAGGAAGAATAAATTTTATTAAAATGGTCATAGTGCCCAAAGCAATTTATAGATGCAATGCTGTTTCTATGAAACTACCAAGAACATTCTTTACAGAACTAGGAAAAACTGTTCTAAAATTCATCTGGAACCAAAAAAGAGCCCAATAGCCATGGCAATTCTAAGCAAAAAGAACAAAGCTGGAGGCCTCAGGTTACCCTACTTCAAATTATACTACAAGGCTACAGTAACCAAAACAGCATGGTACTGGTACACAAACAGGAAGAGAGACCAATATAACAGAATAATGAGCCCAGAAATAAGGCCACACATCTATAACCATCTAAATCTTTAACAAAGCTTACAAAAACAAGCAATGAGGAAATGACTCTCTATTCAATAAATGGTGATGTGATAACTGGCTGGCCATATGCAGAAGGTTGAAGCTGACCCCATTCCATATACCATGCAAGAAACCAAATAAAGATATATTGAAGACTTAAATGTATATCCAAAACTATAAAAACCTTGAAAGACAACCTCAGCAATACTATCCTGAACATAGGAATGGGCAAAGATTTCATGACAAAGAAACCAAAAGCAATCATAACAAGAGCAAACAAAGGCAAGTGGGATATTTAAACTAAAAAGCTTCTTCACAGCAAAAGAAACCATCAACAGAGTAAACAGCCAGCCTACAAAATGGGAGAAATTGTTTGCAAATTCTGCATCTGACAAAGGTCTAATATTCAGCATCTATAAGATTTTAAACAAATTCACAAGAGAAAGAAAACACCATTAAAAAGAACGTAAAAGACTTGAACAGACACTTTTCCAAAGAAGAAATACCTGTGGCCAAGAAGCATATAAAAATTTTTAGTTTCACTGATCATTAGAAAAATTTAAATCAAAAGCACAATGAGATACCATCTCACACCAGTCAGGACTATTATTAAAAGGTCAGAAAAGAACAGATGGTGGTGTGGTGGTGGAGAAAAGGGAACACTTATACATTGTTGGTGAGTGTGTAAATTAGTTCAACCATAGTAGAAAGCAGTATAGTTACACTCCCACCAACAGTGTATAGTGAATCACCAGATGGCAATTCCTCAAAAAGGTTAAAACAGAACTCCCATTCGACCTAGAAATCCCATTACTGGGTATATACCCAGTGGAATATTAATCATTCTACCATAAAGACACATGCTTGCAAGGGTTTATTGCAGCACTATTCACAATAGCCAAGACCTAGAATCAACATAAATGCCCACCAATGACAGACTGGATAAAGAAAATGTGGTACACATACACCACTGAATACTATGCAGCCATAAATAAGAACAAGATCATGTCTTTTGCGGGAACATGGACAGAGCTATAGGCTATTATATTTAGCAAACCAGGGCAGGAACAGAAAACCAAATACCATGTGTTCTCACTTACAAGTGGGAGCTAAATGATAAGAACTTATGAAAACAAAGAAGGAAACAACAGACATGGGTCTATTTAATGGGGGAGGGTGGGAGAAGAGGAGCAGAAAAGGTAAATATTGAGTACTGGGCTTAATACTTGGAAGATAAAATAATATGTACGAAAAATTCTGGTGACGTGTTTGCCTATGTAACAAACCTTCAATGTATCCCCCCCAAGCCTAAAATAAAAAGAAAAAAAACTAAAACTTGGGGTACTGTAGCATCCAGTAATCACACTTCTGGATATACACCAAGAAAATAGAAATTGGTATATTGAAGAGCTATCTGCACTTCCATGTTTGTTGCAGCACTGTTAACAATAGCCAAGATTTGGAAGCACTCTAAGTGTTCATCAGCAGATGAATGAAAAAGGAAATGTGGTACATATACACATTTTCAGCCACAAAAGAATGAGATCCTGTCATTTGCAATAATGTGGATGGAACTGGAGGTCATTATGTTAAGCAAAATAAGCCAGCCAGACACAGAAAGACAAACATCACGTGTTCTCATTATTTTTAGGATCTACAAACCAAAACAATTCAACTCTTGAACATAGAGAGTAGAAGGATGGTTACAAGAGGCTAAGAAGGGTAGTGAGCAGGAAGGTATATCTAATTAATGGGTACAAAAAAACAATTTAAAAATGCATAAACCTATGATTTAATAGCAAAACAGGGTGACTACATCAATAATAATACAATTTTACATCTAAAAATAACTGAAAGAGCATAAGTGGGTTGTTTGCAACACAAAGGATACATTCTTGAATAGATGGATACCCCATTCTCTATGATGTGATTATTACACGTGAAATGCATGTATCAAAACCACTCATGTACCCCATAAATACATACACTTACTAAGTATCCATGAAAGTTAAAAATTAAAAATTAAAATTCCCACAATATGTTATCTGAACTATTATAGTTGTCTCCTGCTTAATTTTCTTCCATTTCTCACTAGCTTTGTCCAATTTATTTTTCACGTAGAAAAGTAATATTTTGCATATAAATTAGGCTTCTATTTTGAATAATATGTCATAGACTTATCTCTCCTTTAAGATGAACAGACACTGGAAATCATGAGAGAGACAATAATAAAAGTATTCAAAAAGGTAAAAGGAGAAAGGCAGACTGGATAGATACACAGATTTGGAAGAGCAATACAGAAACTTGACATCTTATAAGCCTCAACCCATAAATAGAAGTTGATAGGCCCAGCATCTCCCAGTGTAACAAAAGGCAGCCTGAGATGGAAGGAGAGTCTTACTGACAACTTCAAGTGGGCCTAGCAGCAGTGGCAAGAGAGACCAAGAAGAAGTTTGCTAAGTGGTCAGGGGAACCGCTCTTCCTCTCCACTAGCCAGAGACTTCCCTCCCTCAACTAGACACAAGGTGGCACTCGCAAGGGGTTATCGTAACCGAGCAAGGTGCCCAATCCAGAAAGCACTCCTTGTTCCTCCAAGCTAGAGAATGCTTCTCACTATCCAGAGACTCTGGCTCTGCCAAGGATCAATAAAAGCCCTCCTGACACCAAAGGAACCAAGCAAAATAAAATAGCACATTGAAATCTCTAAAAATTATGTTGTTATTGACACACAAAATTATGCCATCACCTGTTTGCTAAACCTAAACAGAGTGACTGACTGCTGCAATAGAGAATTTGTATATAGCTCAGAATTTTATCATATGAAGAACAAGGAAAATTACAACTTGACTGAGAAAAGTCAATCAATAGACACAAATACTTATATAAATCAGGTGTGGGAATTAACCAAGTATTTTAAAGCAGCAGCCATCATAAAAAATGTTTCCATGAGTAATTATAAATGCTCCTGAAACAAATGATGTGTTAGCCTGTTTTCACACTGCTATAAAAAACTGCCCAAGACTGAGTAATTTATAAAGAAAAAAGCTTTAGTTGACTCACTGTGTTAGTCCATTTCCACATTGCTAATGAAGACATGCCTGAGGCTAGGCAATTTACAAATGAAAGAGATTTAATGGATTATAGTTCCACGTGGCTGGGGAGGCCTCAGAATCATGGCGGAAGGCAAGGAGGAGCAAGTCACATTTTATGTGGATGGTGGCAGGCAAAGAAAGAATGAGGAATATGCAAAAGTGGAAACTCATAATAAAACCATCAGATATTGTGAGACTTATTCACAACCACTAGAACATTATGGGGAAACTGCCCGCATGATTCAATTATCTTTCACCGAGTGCCTCCCACAACATGTGTGAATTATGGGAGTACGATTCAAAATGAGATTTGGGTGGGGAAAAAGAGCCAAATCATATCACAGTTCCACATGGCTGGGGGAGGCCTTAGGAAAAGTACAATCATGATGGAGCAGGCACATCCCCTAGAAGAAAATGCTTAGGTATAAATCTAAAACATAAGTACAAGATCTATATTAGGAAAACTAGAGAACTGATGAAAGAAATCTAAGTACTAAATAATGAAGAGTTGGATAGGAAGACTCAATATTGTCAAGATGTTACTTTTTGCAACTTGATATATAGACTCAATGCAATTTCAGTCAAAATCCCATCAAGTTATTTTGTGGATATCAACACATTTATTTTAAAGTTTATATGGAAAGACAAAGGACAGAATAGCTAACACAATATTAAAAGAAAAGAACAAAGTAGAGAAGACTGACACTATTTGACTTCAAGACATTATAAAATTGTACTAATCAAGACAGTGTGATCTTGGTGAAAGAACAGACAAATAGATCAATTCAGTTGACTAGAGAGGATATAAACAGGTCTGCATAAATATAGTCAACTGATCTTTGACAAAGGAGCAAAGGCAATAGTATGTTGAAGACAGTGTTGAAAATATTTAACAAGGCCCTGGCTAGAGGCTCTGCACCATCCTGGAGAATGGCTGCCAGGCCAGGGATATATCCTATAGCTCCTGATCATGGGGAAGCCTGGAGAGGACACTTGGGAAAACTAATGGCAGTGTTAGTTTACCACTCTGATTGGATGCATTTTAAAATTTAATTGGTAAGTTTGTGTCTGTACATGCCAATTGATCATCAGTCTTGGTGGCCCACTCCCCCTTTATGCCACATCTTTCAATATGAACCCCATGGTGTAACCAAAGGAAAGACAAGCAGAGATCACAGTCACTCCAGGGGACTGCAAACTCTAAGGACTCAGGGCCCAGCTACCATTTAGGACAAGTTAGTACCAACCAAATTGAATGTATACACTGGAGATCATTCGACTTTAACCCTCAGAACAACATACCTTAAACTTCACCTTGGTCAGTGAGAGAGTATGAGGGGTCTTTTACTTGCAAAGAATAAGTAACTTTATTCTGACAAAACACAAGTCACCCAAGAGTCAATCAGCCCCAGCTAAGGAGTAGCCACAACATGCCTGACAGAGAGGCTAGGGACCTTTTAGGGCATTTCTGGGTTAAATCAATTATACAAGGAGTTGCAGGAATGCTAGAATTCCTAATTCATAGGAAGCAGGAATGCTTATAGAATGAGGTCCAACTATACATTAAATGCTGCATAACAAACCCTTCCCCTGGACAAAAAACAAGCAGGGGGAGGAATGCTGAGATCAGGAATAAAGATCTCAGAAGGATTCAAATCTAAGGTAAGGGGTCAAACACAGGCCCCTTAGTGAAGCATTGAGGAATCTTAACAGGCTACCACACGTCCAGAGCTCTCTGCCCCAGGGAATATAACAGGCCTACCACTCATGTTACTTTAACATTGAATGGGGTGTTATTTATAAATAGTTCTGAGGTAAAAGTCAGATTCCTGGTTTTATGGAGTCAAGGGATGACTCTTTTGGGAAACCAATGGAACCTAGGAAGAAATCTTGGTCTGAGGACAGAAGTCAGACATCGCTCTTGTCTGAAATAAGCCAGGAACAGAAAGGCAAACATAATATGTTTTCACTTATTTCTGTGATCTAAAAATCAAAATAATTTAACTCATGGACATAGAGAACAGAAGGATGGTTACCAGAGGACAGGAGAAAAAGCAATGCCCGTTTTTTTATACACGTTTTCCCACATAGAATGCCCTCTTTTCATCCTTCCATCTCTCCAGTAGCTCTCCATTCCTGGAAGAAGCCCTTTCTAATTACACTAGCCTTCACTGATCTATTATTTGAGCTTCCACACTTCCATACCACAAAGAACCTGTACCATATTACATATTGCTTAGTCTATGGTATGGTGAGCTGTTTACAAATTGTGCCCAGTGGGGCAGATGGTACAGGATGCCAGTCAAGAACATGAGACTTATATTCAGGCAGATCTAATAAATCTCTACCTCACACTAACTAGTAGTTTAAGTTGGGGTTTCATTTGGCTGTAAGTATGAGAAATCCAATTTTAGCGGCTTAAACAAATAGAAGTTTTTCTCACATATCAAGAAACATAAAGTGGTTGCTTTGGTTCAGTAACTCAATCATTTCAGGGCTGAGGTAATTGAGATACCTTGAAATTTTTCTTAAAAGCACAAAATAATTACTGCTGCTGCAGCCATCATAACTGTATTTAAGGCAGGAAGAAGGAGGAAGAGGCAGTGCTCACATATTTGTTTTATTAATTTTAATATTATTTTTTGTGAGTACATAAGTAAGTGTATATTTTCATGGAATACATGAGATGTTATAATACTGGCATGCAATGTGAAATAAGCACATTGTGAAAAATGGCGTATCCATCCCCTGAAGCATTTATCCATTGAATTGCAAACAATGCAATTACACCCTTTACGTTGTTTTAAAATGTACAATTAAGTTATTATTGACTATATTCACCCTGTTGTGCTATCAAACAGGAGGTCTTGCTTATTCTTTCTCACTATTTTTGTACCCATTAATCATTCTCATCATCCCACTCAGCTTCCCACTACCCTTTCTGGCCTCTAGTAACCATCCTTCTGCTCTCTATGTCCATGAGTTAAATTATTTTGATTTTAGATCACAGAAATAAGTGAGAATATACTATGTTTGTCTTTCTGTGCCTGGCTTATTTCACTTAACGTAATGATCTTTGGTTTCATCCATGCTGTGAAAATAAGGGAATCTCACTCCTTTAAATGGCTGAATAGTACTCCACTGTGTATATGCACCACGTTTTCTTCACCCATTCATCTGTTAATGGACACTTAGGTTGCTTCAAAATATTAGCTATTGTAAACAAACAAAGAAGGGCAGATATCTCTTCAAATATATTGATTTCCTTTCTTTTGGGTATATACCCAGAAGTGGGATTGCTGGCTTGCATGGTAGGTCAATATTTTGTTTTCTTTGAGGAAACTCCAAACTGTTTTCTATAGTGGTTATACTAATTTACATTCCTACCAACAATATACAGCTGCTCCCTTTTCTCTACATCCTTGCTAGCATGTGTTATTGCCTGCCTTTTGGATATAAGTTATTTTATCTGGAGTGAGATGATATCTTATTGTCTTTTGACTTACCTTTCTCTGATGATTCATGATGTTCAGCATTTTTTATATGCCTGTTTGTTATCTGTATTACTTCTTTGTAAAATGCCTATTTAGATTTTTTGCCTATTTTTTTAAATCAAATTATTAGATATCTTTCCATAAAATTGTTTGGACTCCTATGTATTCTGATTATTAATCCCTTGTCAGATGGATAGCTTGCAAATATTTTCTTAAACTTCGTGGAATATATCTCACTTTGTTGATTGTTTCCTATGTTTTACGAGAAGCTTGTTAACTTGATGTGATCCCATTTGTCAAATTTTTCTTTTACTGCCTGTGCTTGTGGAGTATTGCTCGAAAAAAATTTTGCCAGACCAATATCGTGGAGATTTTCTCCAATGTTCTCTTGTAGTACTTTTGTAGTTTGAGGTCTTGGATTTAAGTTTTTAATCCATTTTAATTTGATTTTTATATACAGTGAGAGATAGGGTACTAGTTTTATTCTTCTGCATGAGAAATATTTACTATTCCCAGCACCGCTGATTGAAGAGACTGTCTTTTTCCCCTGTGTAGGTTCTTGGCACATTTGTCAAAAATGAGTTCACTGTAGGTGTGTGGATTTGTTTCTGGGTTCTCTATTCTGTTCCATTTCTGTGTCTTTTTCTTTTTCCAAGTGCCTTTTTTTTTTTAACCCATAGTTCTATACTATAATTTGAAGTCAGTTAATATGATTCTTTCAGTTTTATTCTTTTTGTTTAGGATAGCTTTGGCTATTCTAGCTCTTCTGCAGTTCCACATAACTTTAGAATTTTTTTTCCTATTTCTGTCTAGAATGTCATTGGTATTTTAAATAGAGATTACATTGACTCTGTAGATTGCTTTGAGTAGTATGAAAATTTTAACAATATTAATTTTTTCAATTTATGAACATTGAATAGTTTTCCATTTTTTGATGACCTTTCAAATTTCTTTCATCAGCATTTTATAGTTTTTATTATAAAGATCTTTACTTCTTTGGTTAATTCCTAGGTATGTAATTTTATTTGTGGCTATTGTAAGTAATTTGAAAAGTTTCTTTTTCATAGTAATCACTATAGGCATATAGATATGTTTTTGTATGTTGATTTTTTATTCTGAAACTTTACTGAATTTGTTGGTCAGTTCTAATAGTTTTTTGTGGAATATTTAGGGTTTTCCAAATATAAAATTTGATTATCTGCAAAGTAGGATAATTTGACTTTATTTTCAATTTGGATGCCTTTTATTTCTTTGTCTTGTCTGATTTCTCTAGCTAGGATTTCCAGTACTATGTTAAATAGCAGGAGGAAGTGGGCATCCTTGTCATGTGCCCAATATTTAGAGGGAAAGCTCTCAGTTCCCCTTTCAGTATGATAAAATCTATATATGAACTGCCATATATGGATTTTATTATGTTGAGGTATGTCTCTTCTAGAAACCAGGTGTATGGGGATTTTGATTAGGGAAGGGATGTTAATTTTATCCAATGCTTTTTTTCAGTACCAATTGAAATAACCTTGTTATTTAATCTCTGGTTCTGTTGATATGATGCATCACATTGACTAATTGGCATATTTTGAACCATACTTGCATCTCAGGGATAAATCCCATTTCGTCATGATGAATGATCTTTTTTATGTATTGTTGAATTTGGTTGGCTAGTATCTTGCTGAGAATGTTTACATCAATATTGATGTAAAATTACACTCGATAAATATTACATCAATATTTTTTACATCAATATTCAATTTTTTTTTCTTGTGTCTTGGCTCGTTTTTGTATCAGAGTAATACTAGCCTCTCTTAGAATGAGTTTGGAAGTCCTTTCTCCTCCTTATTTTTTGTAAAAGTTTGAGTAGGACTGGGATTAATTCTTTTGATATGCTTGATAGAATTAGGAGTGGAGCCTTGGGCTACGAGACTCTTCCTTTATAGGAAAGGCTTTAGTTTCTCCCTATTCATTATGATACGGCTATGAAAATGCCATATATGGATTTTATTATATAGAGGTATGTTCCTTCCATAACCAGGTTTTTGAGGATTTTTATCATGAAGGAATGTTGAATTTTATTAAATGCTTCTATCAGTATCAATTGAAATAACCAGGTTATTTAATCTCTCATTCTGTTGATATGATGCATCACATTCACTTAATTGGCATATTTTTGAACCATACTTGCATCTTCAAGGATAAATCCCATCTCGTCATGATGAATACCTTTTTTATGTATTGTTGAATTTGGATTGGCTAGTATTTTGTTGAGAATGTTTACATCAATATTCACCAGATATTGGTATGTAGTTTTCTTTTTTTCTTATGTCTTGGTTTAATTTTTGTATCAGAGTAATACTAGCCTCTTAGAATGAGTTAGGAAGTCCTCTCTCCTCCTTTATTTTTTGTAAAGGTTTGAGTAGGACTGGGATTAATTCTTTTCATATGCTTGATAAGAATTCAGGAGTGAAGCCTTCAGCCCACAGGCTCTCCTTTATTATGCTTTAAATCTTGAACTATTACTTGTTATTGGTATGTTAGGTTTTAAATTTCTTTTGGTTCCATCTTGGTAGGTTGTATCTATCTAGGAATTTGTCAATTTCTTCTAGATTTGTCAAGTTATTGGCATTTAGTTACTCATAGTAGCTACCAATGTTCCTTTGAATTTGTGCTATATCAGTTGTATCATCTGTCATTTCTGATTTTATTTATTTGGATCTCTGTGTTTTCTTAGTCTGGCTAAAAGCTTGTCAGTTTTGT
>JAZHEH010003210.1:0-34516 GCA_036589455.1 Ateles fusciceps | reverse complement strand
ATCATTCAGAAGTTCAAAATTATTGCTAGCACTGGGTATAATGGTTATTTTAATTTCAATCATGCACGTAGATCTATAACAGTATTAGATTTTTCTTTTTAATTTGGGTTTCCAGAATGATAGATGATGGTATCCGTTTGTGGTGTCATTAGCTATCTGTATATCTTCTTTGGCTAGTGAAGTGTGTTGAGGTCTTTCGTCCATTTTTGTGGTTGAGTATTTGCCCTCTTATAATTGATAGTTATACGAATTGCTTACAGTGGGTGAGTGTCTTGTGCTAGATGTTGTCACTCCGAAATATTTTATCGTAAGACTTTGCATTCTTTAATTTTCAAATAATGCACTTAAGACCAAAAAAATGACTTTTGGTGGCAATCAGACTTCATTAATTTTCTTTCCTTTTTAGTTTGTGGTTTGGCAGTGTTCTTATTTGGGAAATCTTTGCCAAAGCCAAGACAATTAAGAAAGTCGTGACTTCCCCAAAGGGCATTACATAAGGGTAAAGGGTTCAATTCAAAAGAAGACTTAGCTATCCTAAATATACATGCACCCAACAATAGAAGCACTGGCGCCCTACAACAGGAGCACTCAGATTCATAAAACAAATTCTTAGAGATCTACACAGGGACTTACACAACCACACAATAATAGTGGGAGACTGCAACACCCCTCTTACAGTATCAGATCGTCGGGCAAAAAGCTAACAAAATGATCCCGGACCTTAACTCAGTACTTGACCAACAGACTAACATACTATTCTATAGAACTCTACACCCCAAAACAACAACATCTACATTCTTCTCCACCTGCACATAAAACATACCCGTAAAACTGACTATACACGACTGGCTATAAATAGTTTTCAGCAAAATTTCAAGACCTGAAAAATTACCCTATACCACCCTCTCAGACCACAATACAATAAAAACAGAAATTAATACTAAGAAATCATTCAAAACCAAATAATAACGATAAAATTAAACCACCCGCTCCTCAATCACTTTTGGGTAAACTACGAAATTAAGGAAGAAATCGAGAAAGTTTTCTAAATTAATGAAAACAAAGCTACCACACACCAGAGTCTCTGGGAGACAGCAAACGCAGTGTTAAGACAAATTCTTACTACAAAATGCCCACATCAAAAAGTTAGAACATCTCAAAATTAAGAGATCTAACATCATACCTAGAGGAACTAGAAAAAGCAAGAACAAGCCAACCCCAAAGCTAGCACAAAACAAGACATAACCAAAATCAGAACTTGACTCAATGAAATTAAGATGTAAAAAGTCATACAAAAGATCGATGAACCCAAGGGTGTCGTTATTTTAAAGAAAAAATTAGACTTATAGACCACTAGCTAGGCCAATAAGGAAAAGTGAGACGATCTAAATAAGCACACTCAGAAATTACACAGTGGACACTACCACCAACCCCACGAGAAATCCGAAAAACCCCAGAGACTATTGTAAACAACTCTATAGGCACAAACTAGAAAACCTACAAGAAATCAATAAATTCCTGCAATGCATACACGCTCCCAAGGCTAGCCAGGAAGAAACTGGCTCCCCAACACTCCAATAATGAGCTCTGAAATTTAATCAGCAACAACTAGCCTACCAAGAAAAAAAAAGAAAACTAGGACCTAAGGAATTCACAGCTGAATTATACCAGATGTACAAGAAGAGCTGGTGCCACTCGTATAGAAACTAGTCCCAAAAACTAGGAGAAGGGAGTTCTCCCCAACTCATTCTATGAGGCCAGGATCATCTTGATAGCAAATCCTGGCAGAGACACAACGACAACAACAAAAAATTAAAACTTCAGGCCAATATCCTTGATGAGCATCGATGCAAAAATCCTCAGCAAAATACTGGCAAACCAAACCTGGCAGCACATGAAAAAGCTAATGCCCCCACAATCAAGTAGGCTCCATCCCCGGATGTAAGTTCTGTTCAACATATGTAAATCAATAAATGTGCTTCATCATATAAACAGATCAAAAACAAAAAACACATGATTGTCTCAGTAGATGCAGGAAAGGCTTTTATAAAGTTAACATCTCTTCGTGTCAAAAACCCTCCATAAACTAGGTATTGAAGGGAGGCATATCTCAAAATAACAAAGATCCATTTGTGACAAACCCACGGGCAGCAGCATACTGAATGGGCAAAAGCTGGAAGCATTCCCCTTGTAAACTGGCACAAGACAAGCTTACTCTCTCTCACCACTCCTACTCCACGTAGTATTGGAAGTTCTGGTCAGGACGGCTAGGCAAGAGAAATCAATGAAGTGCATCCAAATAGGAAGAGGGGAAGCCAAATTACCTCTGTTTGCAGACGACATGATTGTGTATCTAGAAAACCCCACAGTCTTGGCCCCAAAGCTTGTTCAGCTGATAAACAACTTGAGTGAAGTTGTAGGATACAAAGTCAATGTACAAAAATCACCAGCATCCCTATACACCACCCAACAACCACACTGAGAGCAAAATCAGAAAGGCAATCCCATTCCCAATTGCCACACACAAAAATAAATTACCTAGGCATACAGCTAGCCAGGGAGGTGAAAGATCTCTACAATGAGAATTACAAAACACTCCTTAAAGAAATCAGAACAGACACAGACATATGGAAAAACATCTCATGCTCATGGATAGGAAGAATCAATATCATTAAAATGGCTGTACAGCCCACAGCAATGTGTAGACTCAATACTATCCCCATCAAACTACCAAGGACATTCTTCACAGAACTAGAGACAAATATTCAAAAATGTATATGGGACCTGAAAAGGAGCCTGGATAGCCAAGGGAATCCTAATCAAAAGGAACCACACTACAAGGCTACAGTGACTAAACGGGATGGTACTGGTACTGGTACTGGTACAAAACCAGGCACATAGACCAACAGCACAGTAAACAGACAACCTACAGAGTGGGAGAAAGATTTGGCAAACTATTCATCTGACAGAGGTCTAATATCCAGCCTCCTGTACAAAGTCTAAACAAATTTACAAGAGAAAAACAAACAACGCCATTAAAAAGGGGGCAAATGACATGAACAGAGACTTCTCAACAGAAGACATACATGTAGTCAAGAAGTACATGGAAACAAAAGGGCGGTATCCCTGATCATTAGAGAAATGCAAATCAAAACCACAATGAGATACCATCTGACAACAGTCAGAGTGGCTATTATCAAAAACTCAAAAAGAATTACAGATGCTGGTGAGGTTGCTCTGACAAAAGGAAACCCTTATACACTGTTGGTGGGAGTGTAAATTAGTTCAACCATTGTGGAAAGCAGTACTGCAAATTCCTCAAAGAGCTAAAAGCAGAACTACCATTTGAGCCAGCAATCCCATTACTGGGCATATAGCCAGAAGAATATAAAGCATTCTACCATGAGGACACATGCATTTGACTGTTCACGGCAGCACTGTTCACAAAAGCAAAAACATGGAATCCACCTAAATGCCTATCAATGACAGACTGGATAAGGCAATTGCGCACATATACACCATGGAATATTATGCAGCCATAAAAAAGAACAAGGCTATGCTTTTGTGGGAACGTGCATGGAGTTAGAGGCTACCAGCTCAGCAAACTGACGCAGGAAAAGAAAAGCAAATCCCACATGTTCTCACCTTATAATTGGGAGCTAAATAGTACGAATTGTGAACACCAAGAGGGAGAACCCAACAGACCCTGGGTTGTACTCAACATGGCGGGGGTGGGGGGGGTGGGACGAGGGAGAGGAGCAGAAAGAGATAACTATTGGGTACTGGGCTCAATACCTGGGTGAGGTAATAATATGTGCAACAAACCCCAGTGACACGTGTTTACTTATGTAACAAACCCTCACGTGTACCCCCAAACATAAAATGAAAAGTTTTAAAAAATGTTACAGTGCAAGTCTCTTGACGATAACTTCTTCGACTTCTGTATGTCTAAACACCTACTATTTTAACTTGATTTAAAAAGATATTCATTGAGTATAGACTTAAGAGTTGACATTTATTTTTATTTGGCGACTTTAAAGATGGCGTGCCACATGACTTCGGACTTCCATATTGCTGATGGGAAGTGTGCTGTCATTATTTTCTTTTGGACATCTAAATGTTTCTCATGTTTTTTCCCGATTTTATAATTACTTAGGAGAAAGGGTATATCTCTGGGAGAGCAGATAGGTCAAATGTCATGGATGTGCAGGACGCCTTCTCTGTGCGTAGCACCTTGGGTATACCTCAGATGATGCGTGGCAACGTGGATGCATCGTGAAAGCACAGGGCTCGGTGAAGGGAAAATTAGAAATCTGCTGGATACTTGCATTTCCAGCCATGACGGATTAACCAGAACCAGATTTCCCATCTCATCTAAATATGTATAGACCAAAAACTTATAAGGCTTAACGTCGTGGCACCACCCCGCACACGGGACAGTGATCCCTAGAGAAAGGGAACCTGACCAGGTGAGCCCTCTGATTGCCCAGTCCCACCGACTTCCTGCCCCGATAGAGTTTGCAGGCTGCAGCACAGGGGAGCTGAACACAGCAGAGCCCGGTGGACAGTCTGAGTGAAGAAGACAGAGTTGAGAGCTCGAGAGGTCCAGCCGACCAAAATTTGCCGGGAGTAACGGAGAGAGAGACAGCTGCACAGAGAGGCAGCTCTGGAGACCCTTCAGAGATTGCCCATCTGGATGCAGTGTATGAGAAAGGGGGAGTGGTGATCGATGACTCCCAGTTTCTGGAGTGAGTGGTTGTGTGGATAATGGTGCCATTTGCTGAGATTGGGGAAGATGGGTGGGGCGGGGGCAACCGGAACGATGGGGCTGTGTGAGTGTATGGGAGGAGTGAGTATACCAAGTGACCAGTTTTGGACAGGCTAACCATGAAGAGCCCTTGAGATATCCAGGTGGACATGCCACGTAGGTGGGTGAATGTATGAACTCGGACCTCGAAAGTGAAGTTCAGACTGGGGCTGTAGATTTTTGGAGTGATTAGCATGTAGCACTTTCTGAAGGCTTTCGTTTGCAGGGTGCCTTCCTCTCCCACAGAGGACACGTTACAGGGGGAAGGGCTAAAGAGACACAGGCCGCTGACAGGAGAGATCGATATACAACAGCTGGAGGAAGCCACAGAGCCGGGCACAATGGATACTGGTCAGCGGAGAGTGCGAGCTGCCTGCCGTCCTAGCAGTGGTTTCCATTTGCACACAGGGGTCCTGGTGAGGCAGACATAAAAACAAACATAAACCTCTACTAGGCATTTTACAAACAATCCAGGTTCCACTGGAGATGAGACCACAGCATTTTCTGCCTCAAAAGACATCCAACTGGAGATGGCACTTAGGCGGGCGAAAGTACTGTGCACTGGGACCTCAAAAGTGAAGTCTGAGCTGGGCTTGTCGACTGTGGAGTCATTAGCTCAGGCACACAGGTGCCTGATTGTCCTAGAGGACAATCGGGGAGGGGCGGGGTCTCAGCGGCAGCATGATTGATTGTGTCACTGAGAAGGAAGAGGCCTGGCAATCTGAGCGGAGAGTGGACCCGGCGGAGCACTTCTCATACCTGGATGGACCCACATAGAGCCACAGAGGCCGGATGGGGGGCCTCTGCCTGCCTGTGTCCTGAAGGCAGAGCATGAGCTTAGGCCTCCTACAGCACAAACCTTGCTTCTTTGGGACAGACGTTGGGGGTGGGGAAGGTCTGTCACTCACACGGAGGAGGCAGTGCCTCAGTCCCCCAGGCCAGCAGGAGCAGGAGGTGGGCTTTGGAGTCTGGAAGACCCAGGCCCAAATTCTGCATTTTCTGTTTCCTGGCTCTGCGGTCTACTTCATGCAGTGTGTCTGTGCCTCGGCTTCCTGATCTGTCAAGTGGGGGATGCTGACATCCGCCTCCCAGGGCTGCTTGTGAGAGGAAGACAAGCCCCAGCACAGATCCCTCTGTGACATACAAGCTGCATAAAGGGTAGCTGAGGAAGCAGATATTCCCAGTGTGTCTGCGGCCAGAGAGTTGGCTAGTGGGGGAAGCACACCAAGGGAAGTGCCATCCTCTGGCCGCGTCCGTTTCGTCGCCCCGCAGGTTGAGGATTGCCACTTGTTGCAGTTAGAGACCCAGCTCATTAATCGTGAGAGCTCGCTAATTGTGACCTAAGGGGCCGTGCCGAGGAGATGGGGCACAGTGGATCCCAGACCAGGCTGGAGGAGTTCGGGTGAAAGGGCAGGGCAGGGCAGGACGGAGAAGCCTTGTGCAAAAGTAGGGGCATTGAGAAGAGATGATTGGGTGGGTCGAGCTGCACTGCAGGGTATGAGTGTGCGCGCCCACGGTAGGAGGAGGAGGAGGGATGAAGTGGATCTGGCGGAAGAGCCCCCCCACCACTTCGACCCCGCCGCCCACCCACCCGCGGAACCGCATGCGCACTGGGGACTTGGAGGAACGGGCTTTTGTTGGGAAAGCGGGCGGGCTGGAGGGGTCCGCGCATGCGCAGGCTACCCAGCCGCGGGGGGTGCACGGGAGAAAGGGGCGGGGTGGTCCGGGCTGCTGTGCTGGCAGCAGTAGGCGAGGGCGCGGCTGCGGGGTTCCTGGTGCCGAGGACCGACGCCATTGGAGCCCCAGGGAAGGTAAGGATCCAGCCCCAGGCAGAACCGGGAGAGGGCGAGTGGAACCCGACACGCTGCGCACTCCCTCCGCCTCCGGATCTGAACAAAGCCCAAGCACTCAGAACCGGAACCCCATTAGAGCCAAGGTCTAGACAGGAGCCCCCATCACCACCAGACCCAGGCGCCCCGATCTGAGCCCTACTGAAACCGGGAGCCCAGGATCCTCGCCCCCTTAGCAGACCCGTGTGCTCCGAGCTGAGCTCCCTTGGACCGGAGGCCCCACCCCCCACCCCAACCACTCCTAGATTACTCGAACCGAGCTGACCGCTTGCCCCCTTCCTGGAGTGCCAGTCCTCCGGTTGAGATCTCCAGCGCTCCGACTGGAGTCTCACCGAGGTCCGAGGCCCCCACTCCTCCATCAGACTCTAGTGCTCGAGAGCCTGAGCCCCGCCTAGGCCCCCGCCCCGGACCTAGCCAAAAGGTCCCTGGGATTCTGTTTCGCAGAGCTTGCCGCTTGCCGCTGTCCCCGGCAATGTCTGAGCGCTCCCATCTGCTCCCCCCTTCATCCCGGTCCCCTTCTCTGGCCCTTCCATCCAAACCCTTTGTTTCTGTCTCTCCGAATGCATCCCCTTTGGGACTCTTGGGACCCCAGCCCTCCAGAAACACCCCCCCATTCAAATCTAGCCACTGGGATGGGGAGCCTGCCCATCCTAAACTCCGCTTTCGGTGCGGCGTCGCCCGGGACCTCCTCTGTCCCTTTCCTTGGGCTCTGTCCCTGACCAAGTCTACCCCATCAGAAAGCCAAATCCTCTTCTCCCCGACTTACCCCCTACCCCCCCCCCCCCCCCCCCCGCCTTTTAGTGCCTAATATTGCCTAGTAACCTGATGATTCTCGCCCCTCACCTTCCGGGAGATGCCGCCTCCCATTGGATCCCGCCCCCTCCCCCCTGCAGCTTCTTCACCCTCCCTCTCAGGCAGATCTCTCTTCTCCCTGGGACCCGCAGCATGGCTGAGGGAAGCTTCGGCGTGCAATTGGAAACCTACAGTGTTGAGGACATGGACCAGGGTAGCGACGAAGTGGGGGGAGGAAGAGATGGTTGAAGGCAACGACTATGAAGAATTCGGTGCCTTTGGCGGCTATGGCACCCTCACCAGCTTTGACATCCATATCCTCAGAGCCTTCGGAAGCTTGGGTCCAGGCCTTCGCATCTTGTCGGTGAGGCTCGTTCCAGGCCACCTGCTCGCCTGGGCCTTTCCCTTGTGAATGGACGAGGGAGGAGGGGGGAAGCAAGGAGGGTTGTGTGGGAAAGGGGCTGCCCAGCTTCCCCAAAGCTCCCTCCCCTGCTGGGAAGAAGAGGATTTGGGAAGGTCTTGGGGTGTCCGGGGCTGGCTGCTGGGAAGAGGCTGGCCAGCACAGCGAAGCTAACACAAGTGTGTCGTCGAGTGGCCTGCCTTCCCCTACCCGTCTCTCTGGCCTTGCAGAATGAGCCCTGGGAACTGGAAAACCCTGTGCTGGCCCAGACCCTGGTGGAGGCATTGCAGCTGGATCCGGAAACACTTGCCAATGAGACAGCCGCCCGTGCTGCCAACGTTGCCCGCGCCGCGGCCTCCAACCGTGCGGCTCGGGCCGCCGCCCTCCGCTGCCCGTAGGGCCTTCAATCAGGTGATGGCTAGCCACCGGGTGGCCACGCCGCAAGTCTCAGGAGAGGATGCCCAGCCCTCGACCTATTCCGGCTGCCGCCGCCGCCGCCACCGCCTCCGCCGCCGCCACTGCCGCCACCGCCGCCGCCGAGGCTCAGGGGCCCACCCCGGAGCGCCCCTTGCTTCTCCGCAGACCTCCCAGATGTTAGTCACCAGTGAGATGGCTGCCCCCGCGGCTCGGGAAACCTCTGCACAGTCCCAGACAGGCTCCCAGGCCCAGGAGGCTGCTACCGAGGGCCCTAGTAGCGCCCGTGCTTTCTCTCGGGCTCCGAGTGCCAGTGAGGTGGACGCCACCCGGCCCAGCACAGCCTTCCTGGGTCCGAACGATGTCTTTGATTTCACCCAGCCGGCAGGTGTCAGTGGCATGGCCTTCCCACGCCCCAAGAGACCTGCCCCAGCCCAAGAGGCTGCCACAGAGGGCCCCAGTGCTGCCTCCGGGGTGTCCCAGACGGGACCTGGCAGGGAGGTGGCAGCCACCCGGCCCAAGACCACCAAGTCTGGCAAGGCTCTGGCCAAGACTCGGTGGGTGGAGCCTCAGAACGTTGTGGCAGCAGCTGCTGCCAAGGCCAAGATGGCCACGAGCCTCCCTGAGCCGGAGGGTGCAGCTGCTGCCACTGCTCAGCACAGTGCTGAGCCCTGGGCCAGGATGGGAGGCAAGAGGACCAAGAAGGTGAGATCCCCCTGCCACCTCCACACCCCCTGGCTCCTGTCCTTTCCCTCTCCTCCCTCTCCCTCTTCTTCCTCTCCTGTCCTCTTTCCCCTCTCTCTCTTCCCTTCCCTCCCCTCTCCTCCCCCTCCTCTCTCCTCTCAGCTAGTCCGTGTTTCTCCAACACAAGTTTGCTGAGCATGTTTTCACTCTACGTAGTCCCTACCCTCAGGACTGGTGGGAGAAGAGGCTGGCTGAGTGCCTGGCACTTAGTAAGCACGCAGCACATGCCAGCCGCTGCTGGTACTGCTCTCGTTTCCAAGAGCCTGCTACGGGAGAGGTGCGTGCCAGGCGCTTTGGCACGGGGAGCCTGGTAGCCCTGGGTCTCTCCTCTCTCGAATGATACAGTCCAAGCACCTGGATGATGAGCATGAGAGCAGCGAGGAGGAGAGAGAGCCTCCTGCGGTCCTGCCCACGTGGAGAGCATCACCGCCCTCGTTGACCGTGCGGGCGCAGTTGGCCCCTCAGCCCCCGGTGGCCCCGAGGTCCCAGATACCCTCAAGGCACGTACTGTGCCTGCCCCCCCCCGCAACGTGACCCTTCTGCAAGAGAGGGTAGAAGCCCACCCTCCCCCATCTCCCTCCTCCCCCTCCCTTGCGGGCCGACTCTCTGCGGTCACCCAGGCCTTGACCTCCCCGAGTGCTCCTCCTTCTCCAGGCAAATAAGTTGGTGAAATACCTGATGATTAAGGACTACAAGAAGATCCCCATCAAGCGCTCAGGTAGGCAGCCTGTGCCCCCTTCGCCATCCCCTAGTCTGTGGGCACCACTTTGCTGGCGGGCCACGGAGGGTCCCTCTGTCGCCACAGGACGACGGGGTCCTGGCCGTGCCACCCTCCGCAGGGCTGACCAGGGGGCTACAGCTCTGTGATCCCTGCTCAGCCCAGGTGCTTTCTCCAACTCTCCCCCTCCCGCAGACATGCTGAAGGATGTCATCAGAGAGTATGACGAACATTTCCCTGAGATCATTGAACGAGCAACGTACACCCTGGAAAAGGTGGGTGCAGGATGGGAGCAGCTCTGTGGAGGAAGAGTGGGCGTGGGGGTGGCGTGACCCTGCAGACCCTCGAGGCCCAGTCTCTGGAGCCGACCCTAACCTCCCCTACTCTGAGCTTCCACTGCACTGGCAGTTTGACCCGTGCTTCCTGCCCTCGGCTTCTCTGCCTCACGCTCTCTGAGTGCTCGCCGTCTCGCGACGTGGGTCTCATCGCCTCTGCCAGCGTCGGCTCCCACAGGGAGGGTCCTCCGAGTGCCGCCTTCTTCCGCCCCTCCGCTCACGACTTTGGATTGCCTGCTGAGGAGCATTTCCACCCGGGAATCGACTCTCTGCCGGCAGGATGCCCCGCATGGACTTTGGATCTCACGCTCTGCTTTCTCTTCCATGTAGAAGTTTGGGATCCACCTCAAGGAGATCGACAAGGAAGAACACCTGTATATTCTTGTCTGCACACGGGACTCCTCAGCTCGCCTCCTTGGAAAGTAAGAAAGGGAAGCGGGTCGTGGCCTTCCTCCGTGGTGCCCCTCCCTTGCCCGATCCTCCCCCCACCCAACCGCCCCCCAGCGAAGCAGGAAGACGGAGCATGAGTGCTTGAGTGCGGCGCATAGCTCCCTCCCCCACACACAGCGAGGGCTGCCTGGTGACTGCTGGATGAAAGGAAGGGTAGCCTGGGGTGAGGCCTTGCTGCCTCACATCTCCCCGAGCCGCTGTCGGGCTTTGCCCCCAAAGCTTCCGAGGAAAGTGGCTCGCCTCTTCCTCCTGCCTGCCTGACCTGGGCCCCGCAGAGCTGGCCTAGGGGAGAGCTTCCTCCTCAGTGTAGGTCCCGATGCGGAAGGGGCACGAAGGTCTGGAGACGTCTCTGGACACGCGTTGACCATTTGCAGAGCTTCGGCTCCCCGCCTCGCCCTGTCCCCTGCAGGACCCTGTCAGGGGAGTGTTGGCACCCACGTGTTATAGAGGAGGTGATTAAGTCTCGGGCCGAGGTGCGAATGCTCTGCCAGCAGCTAGTGAACCCTGCCTGTCCTGGGAAGAGTTCCCCTCCGGCCGGGAAACCTGAGAGGGCCTAGCTGGGAGAGCCTGGTGCGGTCTCTGAGGCAAATAGCAGCTAAACAGGATTTCTCTTTCCACACCTTTAGAACCAAGGACACTCCCAGGCTGAGTCTCCTCTTGGTGATTCTGGGCATCATCTTCATGAATGGCAACCGTGCCAGTGAGGGTGAGTGGCTGGACCTGCAGCTGGGGGGGCCACCCACAGTCTCATCTTTTGGGTGCCAAACTCTTCGAACCTCCTCTCCCCTCGCAGCTGTCCTCTGGGAGGCGCTACGCAAGATGGGACTGCGCCCTGGGTATGATTGGCCTCCCCAGCTCCTCCCCTGGGTGCTGTCCTCTGGCCAAGAGGTCCCGGGATTGCAATAGGCTGGTGGTCTGGCCCAGGGGCGTGGGGTGCCCTGGGCTCGGTAGAGAGCAAAGGGCCTCACTGGGCGGGGCAGATGGGAAGCGGTGCCGGACGCTGCTCAGCCTCCTCCCTGCTCTGTGGCCCCAGATGACGTCTAAGAGAGACAGTCAGAGTCAGGGGCTCCATCATGTCCCTACCTGGGGCTCGCATCCCTGACAAACAAAGATTCCTCTGGCCTCTGCTGCGTGCCCAGGCCTCCATGGCGATGCCCCGTGGGCTGGGAAGCTCCTAGTCATGCTAGCGAGGGCCCCTGCAGGTGGGCGGGGTGGGGCGGGCACTGCCAACGTCTCTGCTCATGGATTCCTTTCCTTGCCCTCAGGGTGAGGCACCCATTCCTTGGCGATCTGAGGAAGCTCATCACAGATGACTTTGTGAAGCAGAAGTAAGTATCGCCTGAGCTAACTGCGTCTCTGACTCGGGCATCCTTTTGTTCTGGTCCGGCTGAGAAAGCCCTCGTTTCCTATCTCGAATCTTGAACTGCAGGGATGATGGGTGCCTCTGGCCTGGGAGTGAGTGGCGGGAGGGGGCTATGTGAGCGTGTGGGCGCCGAAGGCCAGGGTGGTGTTGGGAAAGGGAGCGCACGTCACGGGAGGACACGGTGTGAGGTATGATAACGGCCACCATCTCCTTGAGCACCTGTCCCGTAGACTGACACAACGGTTCCCCCCCCGGTGTACACCTAAGGAACCCGGGGCTCACAGAGGGGGCGCCTCTGAGCATGGCTCACAGCTGGTCAGGGCCTCAGCCCAGAATCTCCTGATCTTCAGGCCAGGCCCACCCTATCCCCGTCCCTGGAGGACTTGCCAACGCACAGGCGCGCATGCACACCCACAAAGGGTCAGGACTTCAGGAGGATGTCTGGGGCATGCTTCTCCTGGCTGGCTGTTTCTCCCTTTCTGGTCGTTTCCTCTGGTGGGCCTCTCCCGGGGGCTCCGCCAGGGTGTGGCCAAGACCCTCGAGGTGGGGTGTGCTCAGAGCAGGGGGCCTGAAGAATGGCTCCTCTGATTACACACACCCAACAGAAACCTGGGGCTCGTAGTGATGAGGGGCATGAAATTGTGGCCTCGCTACAGATAAAGGCCCTACATGTGTCCCCCCTGCACCTCCACGTGGCCTCCGGGGAGGACCAATGGCAAAAGGCTTTGAAGGCCTCACCGTTGCAGGCAGAAGTCCTGGGAGTGGGTTTGGGGATTAGAGAAGGGCTGGAGGGGCGGGGCAGTCCTCTTCCAGGAGCGGAGCTGCAGCATCAGGTTGAGGAGGGGCCCCCTGGGACCCATCCATTCAGCGCCAGGTCTGCTTGGCTACAAGCCAAGTTTCCTCTCCCTCTCACGCCAAGGTACCTGGAATACAAGAAGATCCCCAACAGCAGCCCGCCTGAGTATGAATTCCTGTGGGGCCTGCCGTGCCCGCCATGAGACCAGCAAGATGAGGGTCCTGAGATTCATCGCCCAGGTAAGGGAGGGCCTCTGTCGGGTGCCCCGCACTAGGGGTGGTGTTCTCCACATCTTGCTGGTTTCTGAGTCGAGGCCTCCTTCCCGTTATCCCTTATTCCACTGAGGGTACCGACACTCACAGAGGACCTGAGCACCCTACACAAGGTCACAGATGGGGCAGAATCCCAGGTCTGGCAGAGGATAGTAGAGGCCGCCGATCCCTGTGGTCTTGGTTTTTGCCGGCATTAGGCAAAGCACAAGGAGGGGGTGAGGCGGGCCCTGGGCGCTCAGCCAGTGTGGGGTAGCTGCGTGTCTACACTTGCCCTTTCCTCCTCACAATCAGAACCGAGACCCCCGGGAGTGGAAGGCTCGTTTCCTGGAGGCTGTGGATGATGCTTTCAAGAAGATGGATGTGGATATGGCCGAGGAACATGCCAGGGCTCAGATGAGGGCCCAGATGAATATCGGGGACGAGGCTCTGATTGGACGGTGGAGCTGGGATGACATACAGGTCGAACTCCTGACCTGGGACGAGGACGGAGATTTTGGCGATGCCTGGGCCAGGATCCCCTTTGCTTTCTGGGCCAGATACCATCAGTACATTCTGAACAGCAACCGTGCCAACAGGAGGGCCACGTGGAGAGCTGGTGTCAGCAGTGGCACCACCGGAGGGGCCAGCACCAGCGTCCTAGACGGCCCTAGCACCAGTTCCACCATCCGCACCAGAAATGCCGCCAGAGCTGGCGCCAGCTTTTTCTCCTGGATCCAGTAAGAGTTTCGGTAGAGAAACGAGACTCTGCAGGAGGGCTGCGGAGGGGGCGAGATGTCAGAGGGAGGGCCGGGGTGGGGGTGGGGGCAACGACGACAGCGTGGACCGACGCTTATTTTGTTACGTACACCCCCTCCCCGGTTCGCGAGTGTGTCCGTGGGATGTTGTCACTTTGGTTTCTTGTGCTTTTATAGGCACCGCTGACAAACTGCAGCGATCTTACTGGCCAAGCCAGGGCGCCTCCTCTCAGATTCCCTCTGGACACAGCACCCTAGGCAGCTGCTTCCTGTCCATCGGAAGTAGCGTGCAAGAAAAAAAGCAGCTCTCTTTGCTTTTCCTGCTTTCGTTGTGTGCTTTTCCTTGTGCTTTCATGTTTTGGGTATCAGTGTTACATTAAAGTTGCAAAATTAATTCGGACGTCTCTTCCTTTTACCTGCCCCCCATTACTATACCTGGCCGTGCTTGGGCTTGTAGCAAGGTCACTTCCTCGGGCTCTCTGGGGTAGGCGGGCCCCACCTCTGCCAAAAAGGCCCACAGGGACACGTGGGATGCTGGGAGGTGCGGGGGTTGATTGTACCTGAGTGTGCGACCAGGAGTTTGGAGAGGCCCCAGCGCGCCTGGTCATGTGATTTTTCTACAAGCCTTGACCGGCAGCCCCAGGGCCATGGCAAAAGGGAAGCCAGAGCAGGGGTGGGGTGGAAGACCGGAGCTTGGTGCCACTGCCCCTCCCGCCGAGGGACAGGGTCCAAGGCTCTCGCCAGGACCCACCTCCCACACCCCCTCCTCGGAGACGATGTCCGGAACCCTGGGCTCATCACCCACACAGTGCAGGACCCCATCCTCGGTACAGAGTCTGACGGACAATGAGGTGGGCCTCGCGGTGATGTTGGCAGCCCTCCAGTGGGTAGGAGGAGGGGCCGTGATTGCGGAGGGAGCAGGATGTCATGAAACAACCCACGGTGCAGGCAGACGCAGTCCGTCGCCTGTAACGGAAGGCGGCCCGTTTGGGGCTTCACAGCCCTTCTCCCCCAGAAGCAGCGCTCTCCCAGTGAGGACGACACCAGGTCTACCTAGGTCCTGCAGTGTTCAAGGGTTGGGTGATGTCTGGAGGGCTCTGAGGTAGGGCTGCACACCCTTGAGGTGCCAGACGGTGAGGGCAGACAGTTTGGCCTCCTGGGAAGGGCTCAGTGGCAGGCAGGGACAGTGTCCGGGGCTTTCTGGAGTTCCCTGGTATTGTCCAGGGTTTGGGAGGACAGAGCCCTAGATGAGGAAGGAGGACACAGTAGTGGAAGGCTCCCTGCCTCCCCGTACCCCCACCCGGCCTCTGTTTCCCCTGCAGGGGGCTCCCATCTCCGCCAGGTCCAGATCCCGACCCAGATCGGGCTACCTAATTTGGGAGGCCCAGTGGAAAATGAAAACATGAGTTTCCTTGTCAAAAACTATGATGGATTTCAAAACAACAGCAGCAGAGCATGGGGCCACATGGGGAGCCCTCGTGAGCATCACACTGCATAGGCTGCGCCCCCGGAAGCTGTCCTTCAGACAGGATTTGCTGGGTGTCCATGTTGGCTGCCGCTGTGATTTCTGCTTCTCTGGTGCTTGGGTCCATGCTTGGCCACACTGACATTCTGGGACTCTGACAAAAATCCAGTCCCAAAGTTTTACAGGCACACACACACACACACGCACACACACACACGGAAATGGAGTCCCCATTCCCTTTACGTCTCCTGGTCTGTGGTCCGGGCTGTGGAAGAGACGAGGGGTTTCTGGGACTCCAGCCCTGGTGTCACAAATTTAATGCTATTTGGCCGGAACCTCCCTGGATACCCCTGTGACATAGCAGGTACACGCCTGTCCTTGGATCGGCGTGGGGGAAGTCGCCATTAGCCACAGGAGTGAGTTTGAGCACGGTGTGCAGAGGGCACTTGAGTTACGGAAGCTCAACCGGAAAGGAACAGGAGAGCAGCCCTCAGAGGCAGGTCACCGCCTCCCCAGGCCTCCAGGCTTGCTGGACGCTGCACCTTTCACATCGCCTTGCTGCGGTGGAGCCTCGCCAGGGGCCCACTCCCCCTACCCTGTAGCGGCGGCGCTGAAAGCAGCTGGGAAAAGAAGAGGAGAGCAGGGAGGCAGGAGCGCCCTGGTGGAAAATGGGGGGCAGACTGGAGTGGGACTCCTGCAGGAGGCTCAGACCGGCCATCCTGGAGACTACCACCACCTCACTCACACGGCAGACAGGAGACCCAGGCAGGTTTCCCCTCCACTCGCAGCCTGGGGCCTTCTGCAGACCCCACACCACAAAGCCCCACAGTCCACGCCAGCAAGTGTTTTCTGAGACCCTGCTGTGGCACTGGACAGCCCCCACAGCCTTCTCCCAGCCCGGCCTGCTCTCTCTGATCACCCCCGCCCCGACCTGGAGACGGACGAGCATTCGTGCATTCACTTGTTTCCAGTTATTGACATCATGCATAAAGTTGTTCTGATTATCCGTGTACAACTTCTTGTCTGGGCCTATGTTTCCATTTCTCGGGCAAGCCTGAGAGGCAGGGGCGGTAAGCCCATTTCATGGTCTCAGCCAACTGAGGCTCCGAGAGGGAAGACGCTCTCCCCCAAGTTACACAGCCAGGAAGCAGCAGAGCATGGACTTGAACCCGGGGCCCCTGAAGCCAGGGTGCGTGCACTGGGCCCTGCTGGTGGCCTCCCCTGCCATCCAGGGGCTCGCAGTGTCCTGGGGGGTGACACAGCCACCTGCTGGGCACTCTCTCCTGACACCCACCCTCCCACCCACCTGCACATACCGCTCCCCATCTCCCTTCATTTTGCATGATCGCCATCCCTCACGGCTTCCCTAACGCCAGGTTTCCTAGGCCCGCCCCTGCCTCCCCTGCCTCCCAGCCTCCTGAGACATCGGGTTGGGTGTTTTCCTTCCTGGGCATCCATCCTGCTGCTCCTCCTTGTTTTTGTCCTCATCAGGCCCTGGGCCAAGGGCCAAGGGCGTTGTGCCCACTGCCTCATGACACCCCTCAAGGACAGTCTGAGCTACTACTGTACAACCTCCTTATACACTTGAGGAAACAGACTCAGAGAAGGGAAGTGACTTGCCGGAGATCTCTGACCCAGCTCTGCTGCTGCCTCCACTAGTGACCTTGGCCCAGCCACTTCCCTTGACCAGTGGCACATCGTTTGGGGTGTGCATGTGAAGAACCCTTCACATGGTTTGCACATTGATTGTTATTTGGCGTCAATACGAAATTGGAAGAGTGCTTTTGTGTGTGCAGACTTTTCCTTTGTCGGGGAGTAGATTTTGCAAACACTGTCACAATCAATGGTTTGCTTTTTCATTTTGCTAACGATGAAAGTCTAGATTTCTAAATTTGATGAAATTCACGTAACATGTATTTGCGTGGCTATTATGTTCTGTGTCATAGCTGTAAGAGTCCTTCGCCTACAGCAAGATTCTCAAGGCTTCATCCTCCATTCTCTTCCAGAGGTCTTGTGCTTTAGCTTTTTTGTTGACATTTAGGATCTTCACAAATTTCAGAAGTTTGAAATCATACCAAGTATCTTTTCTGACCACAACTGAATGAAACTAGAAACCAAGAACGGAAGGAGAATTTGAAAAAGTCACACATAGGTGGAAATTACAACACTCTCTTCAATAAGCAATGGGTCAAAGAACAGACCACAAGGATATTAGAAAACGTCTTGAGACACATGAAAATGAAAACACCATATACCACAAGTAAGGAGATGAAGGGAAAGCCGTGTTAAGAGGCAGGTTTATTGTGGTAAATGCTTACAGTGAAAAGAAGAAAGATCTCAGATCAACAGCCTGTCTTTACGTTTCAAGAACTAGAAAAGGAAGAACAACATAAACCCAAAGTTAGCAGAAGGAAGGAAGTCATAAAGATTAGAGCGCAAATAAAGGAAATGGAGAATCGACAAATAATAGGGGGAAAAAAAACAATGAAACTAAGAGCTGGTGTCTCTGAAAAGGTCAACAGAATGGACAAACCCGTTAAGCAGATTAACTAAGAAACAATAGAGCAGTGTCAAATAACTGAAATCAGAGTGACATAGAGGCATTACAATTGCTACTACAGAAATAAAAAGATTATAAAAACAAGACCAGGAACAACTATACACCAGCAAATCTGATATTTTAGAGAAACGGATAAATTCTGAGAACACACATGCTGCCAAGACTGACTCTTAAAGAAACAAAAAATCTCAGTCAATCTCGATAACTAGTAAGGGGACTTAATCAGTCCTCATCAATCTCCCAACAGAGAAACCCCAAGATCAGATGGCTTCATTGGAGTATTCTACCAAACATTTCAAGAAGAATTAGGACCAGAAACACACACACACACACACACACACACACACACACACACCCCCCAAAAGAATGTTTATGCATACATATTCAACAAAAGTCTAGCACACCCACTTCAACAACACGTGAAAAGCCCATGACCACCTGGGCTTTATTTGTGGAATGCAAGGAAGTTTTGACCAATGAAAATCTATTAATTTAGTGTACGGCATCAACAAAATCAAGGACAAAAACCACATGATCGGCTCAATCGATGCATTAAAAGCATCTGACAAAGTCAACCCCCTTTGTGATACAAACACTCAAACTCCTTGGAACAGAAGGAAACAACTTCAACATCACAAAAGCCCTATGTAAAGTACTCACCGTGAACACTGTACTCGATGGCGAAACAGTGAAAACTCTTCCTCTAAGATCAGGAGCAAAGCCAATGTCCACTTTTGCCTCTTCTTCTCAACATAGTCCTGGAAGCTGAGAGAGCAATTCGGCAAGAAAATGAAGTTAAAAGGCAATAAAAAGGAGAGAGATCGTGAAGCAACCAGTGTCTGCAGTGGCTAAGGAGACATCGCAAGGGACAACGAGCACATTAAAGAGATCATTATTCCAAATCATGAACAACCTTATGCCCGTAAATCTGAAACTTTGGATATAATTTACACATTCCAAGAAAACACCACAAAATGACAGAAACAGACTAAACATCTGAATTGTCCTACAAATTCTAGATAGGTGGAATCTGAAGGAAACAACAGCAGCAGCCACAAGAAACTACAGACTTTGATGCCGCCACCGATTAATTCTACAAAACATCTGTAAAGGAAAGAATGTCAATCTTACCTTCTTGCCAGGTAACATAAAAAAGGGGAAATGCTTCCCATCCCATTTTATGAGGCAAAAACCTTCAAGGGCATGGTAAGAAATGAAATGCACAGGCCTGTCTTTCACATAAGCACAGAGGAAGAAATCTTGAATAAAGCATTAGCAAAACAAATCAGTTAAATCTCCAAAAAGGAAAACGTATCACAAACGACTCAAGACTATTCTAGAAATGAAGCGGTTCAGCCCTTAAAAAATCTCTCTCTAGAAGTAATACACGAAGAGAAAAAATGTGATATCCCCTACGGAGGCAGAAGGGTATTTGATGGGTTTGATTTTTTTAAATGACCACGCACTTATGATAAAACCTCTTAGCCAACTACACATAAAAGAGAACTCTCTGGATTCCATCAGAATATCCTTTAAAATACCCTTTAAAAGCCTGCAAAAACAATGATACTCATTGGTGACATGTTGACAGCTTTCCCTCTGAGAACAGGAAAACAAAAAAAGATACATCCACTGTCACCACTTACAGTGCCATGAAGGAAGAAAAAGTAATCAAGGCGGTCCTGCGAGAACAGCCTTAAATGCATACGCATGTTAACCAAAGGACATGCTTGTGAACGTGCGCCACGATAATAACACTAACATTCCAGCACCGGAAACTACTGAAATGTCCATTAGAAATAAAAGGCGTGAACAAATTGTGGCATCGTCATACAAATCAAAATACTGTGCAGGAATGCAAAGAAACGAAATTCAGCTACACGACACGACAAAGGGAATAGTTCAAAGAAAAACCTAATGTTGCCAAGAGAAACCCAGATTATAAAACATGTACTGTAACGATTCTACTTATATGTAATGTGTTCACAAGCAGGCAGAATTACCCTCAAGTGTTCAAAGCTCAAGAGTGGTTAGATTTGCCGAGGTGGAAGACAAGAGTGACTGGCATGAGCGTGCTTTTTGGCTGCCGGCCACACAGCACACCGTCTCTTAACCCACATCACAGGGGATCAGACGTTCCCTGGGTAACCATTTTACTCAGCGGCACCCTCATTCTTTGGGCAACTCTATTTTTGCATTCTATTCCACTACAATGTACATAAAGATATTTAAATGAATAAAATTCCAGGAATGTCCATAAACAAAGAATTCTTCAGTGATTCGTATATTGTCTGACCACAATGCCACAATGAGATCTAGAAATTAATAACAAAAGATCATTACAGCCCCCCCCACACCACCGTCGTATATGTTTGTAAATTAAGAAACATCCTCCTAAGAAATCCATGGCTCTAGGGAAAACTAACGTTGAAATAAGAAAATATTTTGAGCTTACTAATGAAGCAAGCTTCAGCGGTCTTTGCCGCCCCTATTACTAAGTCTCCTCAGCGGGGAAGTTTAGATTACACGGGAAGACTCTCCAGCATCTCTGAGAAGGGGCAAGATGCCAGCAATCTGGACGTCAAACGCCAGCGGAGGTAAGGGACTGAAGAGCTCTCTAGACAGCAACTCGAAATCCCTATGCTGGGTTAGGATGTATGCCTTCAAGTGAGCCTGAAGTTCTGACGCCCATAAATCTGCTGGCTCATGCTCTGCAGAGAGCACAATTGTCCTCCGTCTCCCAGAGTTGGGGGAGAGAGATTTGTCACACTGGGAGGAGTTGAGAGGGATCCCCTGGGTGTCTACGTGATTTTTAGATACACTTTCCAGAGCCATCGTGAAATTTATAGCCCCCACTGCCACCAACAACGTGCAGGGGCACATGGCAATGCCAGTGTGGCAGACAGTTGGAAGGTCTGGTGAGAGGGGACAAGTCGGTTGCTTTCCGGCTGTCCCTACTGCGGGCGGATGCTCAGCCTCTCTGACAACACAGTGAGACTCCGTCTCTAAAAAAACAAAACATAAAAAAGAAAAATGAACATGTAGTCCCAGCTACTTGGGAGGCTGAGGCTGGAGAATCACTTGAGCTCAGGAATTCGAGGCTGCAGGGAGCTATAATCGCACCACTGCACTCCAGCCTGGGTGACAGACAGAGCAAGAACCCCCCACACCCTCAAAACAGATCAAGCTCTCTTTATCAGCCAAGTCAGATGTCACTCGCCTGACTCCCTTCCCGTCTTCTGCTACTTTCCTTCTTTTGTCTCCTCATCCAGTTTCTTTGTCTTTATGGGGCAAAGCCTTAAGAAGAAAGGATGCAGCCAGGAAAGAGGGACGGGGAAGAGAGGGGAGAAGTGAAGGTGAGAAGGAGAAGGGGTGACTGAAGTATATGACCAAAGGTGCCCAGGGGAACCTGGGAGCAGGAACACGGGTCCCCGGGCGAGTTGAAACAACCCCTCATGCTGTTTGGTCTGTTGGGTGCTCAGGTTGCAGGGAATGGGCGTCCAGTTGGACATCATCCAGTTGGACACCTGGGGTTGTGGAGGGCAGGACACCGTGAGAGGAGTCCCATCCTGCTGCAAAAGATAGAAGAGGACAGTTGCCCCCAGCATCGAATGCAAGGCAGAGGATGGTAGATGGCAGAACAAGAACTAGCATCAATGACATTTTCTTCACTGAGCCCACCACAGAAATGAGCTCCCTGCCTGTGCGCTCTCACAGCCCCTTGCCCTTGAACCTCACATCACTGATGGCAATTTGCAGAGGAATGATTAAGTCGGTGATTCACTTTAGGACGCGGTGCCCTCTGAAGCTGAAGGCTAAACACACAGGGCCCACGTTAGGCCCAGTACCACTGAAGGAACCAAGGATTAGTCACCAGGTAAGTACGTGACGGGGGAGCGGGCAGGCTGGGGGAGGGAATGGCATAGAGAGAAGGAAAAAGCAAAATGAGGGGAAAACCAGGGAGGACAACATGAGAAAGGAAAGAGGGAGAGGAAAGGCCCCAAGGGATATGGGAACTCAGAGGGAAGACAGAGGGACAGACAAAGCATGGAGGGAGAGGGAAGAGAGGGGAGATGAGGGGTGATGATGGAGGCTGAAGTGAGGTAGGAGGAGAGAGGAAAGAGGGAAGGAGTGTAGAGGAAATGGTCTAGGGAGTAAGAAAAAGAAACAAGGGGAGAGATCCTTTACCAAAGGGTGATAGATGAGGAAGGGGCAAGATGAAGGGGCAGTGAGGGAGAAAGGGTAAGAAGGCGAAAACTGCCAACTTTGGGAACTCTACCCTGCCACAGGAAAGAGGGGATCCCTATCCCACGTCAACCTGGGGCTCCCTGTGGGACAGCTCTTGCCCTGCTGCATGTATCATTCAGGGCCTTCCCCACCCAACAGGGGGACCGGTCACATCAACAGCCACCTCTGTCGAATCCAAGCTCTGCACCAGATCCTCCTTTCCCCTGCCAGATACGGGTTTCAACGAGCAAGATTAAGGGAATCACTCCCCCTTCCTGGGATTCCTCCCTGACTACACCAGTTGCAACCACGTTCGTGGTTACAGAGACCCGGCCTATCCCCACAGGAACCCTATGGGCCAGCCAGTGTGATGCACTGCACATCATATCTGTTCAGGAGGAAGCGTGTGTGTGTGTGTGTGTGTGTGTGTGTGTGTGTGTGTGTGTGTACTAATCATTGCAGGGATCAATATATCTGTGGGAGTTGTGAATTCTTTCCATGTGACTGCCTTGCTAGAAGCCTCTCCCCCCAGGGACCTTTATTTCAAGGACCGACTCTGCTTTTCTCCCACAGCCCAATGAATGCATCAGACACTCAGCTTCAGTTCCCATGGCAACAGGGGCTAACGGTCTAGGGACTAAGGATGAGACAAAGAGAAACGCAGAGAAATGTACGTGTTCTGTCTTCCTCTGAGGTACACAAGCCCCTATTCAGGGGTTGAAAAGAACACTCACTTTAGTTCTACCCTGCCCTCCCCTGAATGCTCGGTGGAGGAGGACAGAAAGGAAGATGGGCCCGACATGAATCCAGAATGTCTCCATCCTCCAAATGCACCTGTGTGGTTTGGAGACAGGCTTCCTTGTCCCCGAGCCACCATGTTACCAGCAATGTATTGTACCTGCAAACCATGCCTGTGGAACCTAGGATTCCTGCTACCCCAACTCGCTCTCCTCTTTCCCCACCCTCTTCTAGCCTCTGTCATAGTAGGGGAGTTTTCTTCAGTCATCCCTACGTTCTGACAGAAAGCTGCAGCCAGCCCAATTTCAGAAATGCTGTCTCAGAAGGGTTCCCCGATCCTTCCTGCCAGAGTCACACAGGACACACCCGGTCTCTCTTCTCCCTCGGTGGCCTGGGAGTCCTCAGCCCAGACCATGGGACCAGTTCCTAGGGCTCCCCCTTCCTGCCACACTCCTGTTCCGCCAGGGCCTTGGGGAGACTCAGAGGAGGGACGGTTTTGATAGCCTCCCACTTCTGCAAGCGGCCAAACTAATGGGAGGCCTCTTCCCTGGCCCTCTTCCTGAGCAGCCCACCGCGTCCTGTGTATTGGCTCCCCTTTCCAGAGGCTGGACAAACAGGGTGCCAGGCGGGACGTGAGACCTCCTACACTGTCGATTTGTGAAAAATGACAACTCAAAAGCTGGGCATAGGCCCCCAACTTCCCTTCTCTTCCTTCCATTTATTCCAGTGAGTCTCTGCAGTCCCTTTGTCCACCTGCATTCTCCCCCTCCTGGGCCCCAGCTGCCCGCCATTTTCCATGTCCTGTAACCTCTCAGTTCAAAATATCCAGGTAAGCTCATCTTCACTGCAATGGAGCAACCCGCAACCATAGCCATGCCCCACACCAGAAGGAACCACAGGAAGGTCTTCCCACCTTCCTGACCCCCATGGACATTAGGGGATGTCCAGTCTCCTTTTGGTCAGGGGGTTTGTCTCATATGCCCTCCTGAGTACCCACCTGCCAGTGAGTGACTCCCCCTGTGCTTCACAGCCCTCTCAGGGGAGCTCAAATCCACTCGGCCGCTGGTCTCTGTCTGGATGACCGTGACCAGTTTCCCTTGGAGAAGTGCCCATGGGGAATGGCAATGCCGGGGTGGCAACGCTTCGCTTCAACTGCTCTGCTCCTTAAATCCCCGGCAGTATCACTCACAGGACTGTAGAGGCTATGCCAGTTACAGATTTCAATGAAGGGTCAGTAGTGACTACATGAAATTACAGTGGAACGAACTATTAGTGAGCGATGGCTAAGTATCCATGCTTCCAGAATCCAAAAAGAACCACCCATCCCCTGCCTCCCACAGAAAAGATAAGGTCTTCTGAGGACATTCCATTTCAGGGGAATCCCTGTTCATGGCTTTTCCTTCTGTTTTGAGCACTGCCCTTTTATCTCCCCTGGAAAGGAGAAGTCCCCTCCATTAACCTGCTTCATTGCAGGGATCTCTTTCTGTCTCAATAACGGGATCTGTCTGTGTCTCCACCTCCCTGTGAACATATGAACACACAGAGACAATCACCCAAACGCTAAGGAGCTATGGGTTTCCCATCATTACCCCCTCACCCAGCTCTGTGCAGTGGCTCACACATATAACCCCAGCTATGCAGGACACTGAGGCAGGAGGATTCCTTGAGGCCAGGAGTTGGACTCGAGCCTGGTCAATGTAGCGAGACCTCATCTCCAAAAAAACAAAAACAGGAAAACTTAGCCTTATATGGTGGCACACCTCTGTGATCTCAGCTACTCCAGAGGCTGATGCAGGAGGATCGCTTGAGCCCAGGAGTTCGAGGCTGCGGTGAGTTATGACAGCACCACTGGACAGAGCTTTGGGAGACTACACTTTGAAGCCAGGAGTTCAGGATGAGTTTGTGCATCACAGCGAGACCCCATCTGCAGAAATAAAAATTAAAATGTAAAAAAGTTTAAAAATATCTCTGACCGATACCTTTCTCAAAATTTGAATTTGTCGGTGTACATTAGCCTTCGTTACTCAGCCCGGATCCTATAGACTTCAAACTTCATTTCCCCATCTTCTGGACGTCTCTGCCCTGCCAATCCCTCATTCTCAATTTGGCCATCCCTGGGGATGGAGGTTATCAGCATGGCTTTGACTGAGAGCCTGAATCACGGGGCTGGTCGCTCATATTTTTAACAAAGCCAGCCTCTCTCTTTGATCCCATCTTTACCCCTCACCCTTTCACAGTTTGAATTCCCGCAGATGTCCACTGTTTCTCTGCATCTTCAAATTCTCCTGCTCCAGTGCTCATTCCCATCAGCGTACAATTACGCTCCACCGTCCTCCATGGTAAACAAGCACCTTCCCTTGGTGACCCTTCCCCACCAGCTGTTCTCTCACATACCTGCTGCCCTTCACAGCAAAACTTTTCTGGTGAGTTGTTTGAACAGGTTGTCACCACTTCCTCATCTCCACCTCCAATGTCTTGCATGGCCTTCTGTCCTCCAAATATGCTTTGCTTCAGGCTCTTTAGTAACTTTCATACTGTCAAATCCAATTATCATCCTTCTGACTTGGCTTGCCCTCCAAGTAGCATTGAACATGCTGTCCACTGCCAGTCTCTTGAAATCGTGTGGATTTGAAGAGAAATCCCAAGAAAACATTTCCCACGAGACCATTCTCTTCTGGTGATCTTCCTTCCAGGGCAGATCCTATTCTTTGAGTTATTTCCCCGGCTCCTCTTCCTCTTTTTTGTTGCTGTACTGCAGATTGTGGCTTTGTTTCCTCCTTTCTACATTTTCTCTCTAAGAAATTTCCTATCATTTTATAGATGTAAATAACACCTACATCTGCCACCTCCTGTATCCATCAGTATGTTTTATTACAAACAACAGAAAAACACTCACGATTGTTGAACCGAAAAGAAACCTGATGCAAGAATATCGGGTTGCACATGGAGTCAGTAAGGGGACTGCATATCCAGGATCGGAAAGCAGGCAGTATCCATGGGAGTCTGAGACAGAAACAATCATGAAGGTCACGCCTGACAAATAGCTTTGTTTTCACATTGTTCTTGCAACCTTGCTGCTCTGCCAGAGAGGTCGCTTTGGAAACCTCCTATCGCACTGATATTTTTCAGCCTTCTGGAAGTCTTCGTATAGGTTTCGTTTTGTAATAATTCAAAAAGATCCTTCCAACTTGTATCCTAACGTATTATTAGTACGTACGTTAATTCATGAATAACTTAGGAACATTTTGAATTTCTCCAGAGATTCTTTCCTCCTTCATTAAAAGAAACAGCTTTATTGAGATACAATTCAGATACCACAAATTTCACCCATTTAAAGTGTACAGTGCAGTGGTTGTTAGCATATTCAAAGGTGGAGCAACTCTCATTCTGTAGGTGGCCTTTTCACAGTGTTGATTGTTTCATTCGGTTCACCGTAGGATTTTGGTTAGACGTAATCTCACCTGTCTAAAGTGGCTTTTTGTTGCTTGGGCTTTTTGTCATATTCAGGAAGTGATTTCGAAGTCAAATGCCATGGAACTTTTCACCTGTGTTCTCTTCGAGGAGATTTATGGGAAAAGATAGTTGAAAAGGATCTCTATGATAAGTGATTAATATCCAAGCTATACAGGGAACTCCTGCAACTCAATACCAAAAAGAAGACAACCAACTGACTAAAGAATGGGCAAAAGACTCGAATGACGTTTCTCCAAAGGGGATGTGCGAATGCCCAACAGTATATAAAAAGTGCTCCACATCACTAATCATCAGAGAAATGCAAATCAAAACCACCATGAGGTATCAGCTCACACTTTGAAATATTATCAAAGAAAGCAAAAGATAACAAGTGTTGGAGAAGACGTAGATAAATTCCAACCCGGGCACACTGGAGTAGGCATGTAAAACCGTGCAGCCACTATGGAATACACCAGAGTGGTTCCTCACAAAATTCAAAATAGAACTAGTATGTGGTCTGGAAATCCCACTGTTGAGTATATATCCAAAAGGATTGAAATCTGGGCCTTGAAGCCATGTATGAACTCCCACCTTCTTGAAGCATTACATCCAACAGTCAAGATTAAAACACAATATGGAAACAACCTAAATGTTTATCAACAGGTGAATGCATATGTAAAATGTGGTATATACATAAAATGGCACATTATTCAGCCTCCACGAAGAAGGAATCCTGCCAACACACACAAGTAATGCGGGTTCTCAATTATTTCAGCTATCTAAAACAATCAAACTCATAAAAACAAGAGTGCAATGTCGGCTGCTTGAACTGGGAGGGAGGGGAAATCAGGGAGTTGCTGTTATGTGGGGTATAAAGTTTCCGTTGTGCAGGAGGAATACATTACTGGGACCTGCTGTGCAATCCTATGCCTACGGTTAACAATATGGTATTTTGCACTTAAAATGTTATTGAGGGCAGATCTCATGTTACGTGTTCTTACCATAACAAAATGAAATGAAATAAACCAAAAAGTCGTGCAACTATCAAACCATGTAATTTAAGAATTTTTTTTATTTAAAAAAAAAAAAAAGCTGTATGTATTTAAGTGACCTAATCTCCCCTTCTTCTTCAAACCACTGACACCCACTGATCTTATCTTCTGGTTCTCTGATTTTGCATGTATTGAACGTTTCCTGTAAATCGAATTCTGCAATACATGACCTTTTTGACCGGCTTCTTTCCGTAAACACTACGTTTTCCAGATTAATCAGTGTTGTGGTGTGTACCAATGCATCACTCAATTAACTGCCATATAATAATACCACATATTGGTTACTCTTGCAACTGCTGACGGACATTTAGATTGGTTCACTTTTTGGCTATTATGGATAAGGCTGTCATGGGCACTCTTGTACAGGATTTTACCTGACTTATCTTTTCAATTCTCTTGGGTGGATTCCTAGAGTAGACTTGCTGGGTCATAAAGGAACTCTAACTTTTGGAGGAACTGCTGCACCCTATCCCAAAGTGATTGAAACATTTTACAATCCCATGAGAAATGTCTTAAGATTCAAATTTCTCCACAACCTTGCCAACATTCGTTGTTATCTATCTTTTCAATTTCAGCCATCTTAGTGCGTGGGAAGTGGTATCGCAATGTGGATTTGACTTGAATTTCCCTAATGACCAATGACGTTTTTTGAGCATCTGTTCTTGTGCTGGTTAGCCAGTTGTATATGTTCTTAGAGAAATATCTATTAAAATCCTTTGCCAACTTTTATTTGGGCGTGGGGTCTTTTTATTGTGCAGTCATGTTTATTAGATAATGCGAATAGAGTCAAATATGAGATATAAGATTTTCCAATCTTTTCAATAATCTCATGAGTTGCCTTCCCTGTCCCTGATGGTGGGCTTTGAAGCACAAAAGTATTTAATTTTAATGAAGTACAATTCCTCTGCATTTCATGTTTTTCACTCATGATTTGGGTGCCATATCTACAAAGCCAATTCCCGTTTTCAAAGTCATGAAGATTACCCCAAAATTTCTTCCAAAAGTTACATGTTTTTTCCCCTTAGATTTATGTCTGTCATTCATTCTAAATTAATTTTCAGGCATGGCATGAGATGGTGGGTTCACTTCATTCTTCTCTGTGGGCATAACCATTTGTCCCAGCATCCTTTGTGGAAAACACTATCTCTTTCTCCCTTGAGTTGCCTTGATACACTTGTCGAAATCCATTGAACTTAAATGAAAAGTTTTATTTCTAAAATTTGCATTTCTAGGACTCTTACCTATATGCCTATATTTATTCCAGTACCGCAATACATTGATTACTTGAGCTTTGCAGTAGGTTTGGAATAGAGACGTGTGAGTCCTCCGTCACTGCTGTTTTTCAAGATTGTTTTGGCTTTTCTGGGTCCCTTGCATTGCCATGGGAATGTTATTATCAGATTGTCAATTATGGCAAGAAAATCCCGGTGGGATTTTTAACAAGGAGTACTTTGTATCTGCAGATCCACTTGTAGACTGTTACCATTTTAATGATACACAGTCTTCCCATCTATGCATAAGGGACATCTTTACATCTCTTTAGGTCTTCTCCAATTTCTTTTCAATTATACTTTAAGTTTTGGGGTACATGTGCAGAACGTGCAGGTTTGTTACAGAGGTATACAGGTGCCATGGTGGTTTGCTGCACCCCATCAACCCGTCATGTACATTAGGTATTTCTCCTAATGCTATCCCTCTCCTAACCCCCTAGTTTATATGGAATAACTCGATGACTTGTCCTAATAGCATTTTCTTTTCTGGCTTCTCAGTGCTTTCTATGTACAGGATCACATCATCTGTGAGCAGAGATACTTTTATTGATTCCTTTTAAATCTGGAGATCTGTCCCTGTCTCTTTTCTCGCCTAAATGCATTAGGTTGAAGATCCTGTGCAATGTTAAGTAGAAGTGGTGAGAACACACGTTGTTGCTTGTTGAGGGTGAGTTTTCAGAACTCCACCGTTAAGCATGATGGCCATTGTGGGTTTTTGGTAGAGTTCTACTGAGTCGCAGAAGTGCCTTTTCTTTCTCTGTTTCTTCATAGTTTTTTAATTGTAAAATGGCTCTGGATCTGTCACAAGTTTTTTTCTGTGTCTACGGAAATGATAATATGGAAATTTGGTTAGTGTGGTATATTATATTGATTGAATTTTGTATGTTGAACCAACCTCACATTCCTGGAACAAGTTTCACTTGGTCTTTGTGTATAATCTGTGTGTGTGTGTCTGTGTGTGTGCACGTGTGTGTGTTGCTGGACCTCGGTATGTGTGTAATTACTGGAGGGAGATTTGTGTATACATAACAGATATTCACCTTAAGTCCTGTTAATTATTTCCTTCTGACGCCTTGTCTAATTTTGGAATTTGGTTAAAGCTAGGCTCAAAATCTAGCTGGGAAGTGCCACCTTTGTTCTTGAGCAATCTTGTGAAGCTTTGGTGTTAAGTGTTCTTTAAATATTTGGTAGAATTCACCAGTTAACCCTGGACTTTTCTTTGGGGGAATATATCTGTCAGTAATTCAATCACCTTTACTTGTTGTAAATATATTCAAATCTTCTATTTCTCCTTTAGGCAGTTTCAGTAATTTGAGTGTTTCTGGACACTCTGTTCTTTTCAACTAGGTTATCTAATTTTTGTGTTCACAGTATTTCCCCATAACCTTTCTCATTTCTGTGAGATTGCATTAATATCCTTATATTCTAGTTTTGGTTTTTGTAATATGCATCTTTTCTATTTTTTCTTAGTCTGGCAAGAGCCTGTCAATTTTACTGATCTCTGTTAAAGACCAACTTTTGTCTTGTTATTTTTTCTATTATTTCCTATATTCTTTGTGTTTATGTCACTCTAGGAGTCCTCATTTTCTTCTTCCTCTTTGTTTTGGGTTAGTTTAACTTCTTGCTCCCTGTGTCTTAACATAAAAATTTAGGAGAAGTGTTTGAGAAACATTACTCTTTTTAATATAGGCATTTATAGCTATATGTTTACATCTAAGAGCTAATTTAGCTGCATCCTACAAGGCTGAGATCTTGCTACCCTCTTGCTTCGTTCAGTTGTGTCCATTTTTGCTTCGTATATTGTGGGAATACTATTATATGCGCCTATATGTTTTTATAGGAATCATTATATCTGGGGGATCCATTAAACTTGCCTCATCATGAGCAAAAATGTCCTTCTGGGTATCCCTTAACTCTAATTCTTGTCTTAGAGTATGTTTTTGTCTCAGATAATATTAGTAGTGCCACTCCAACTCTCTTTTCTTGTTTCCCACACTATAATCTTTCCATGCTTTTATTTTAAGCAATTTATGTCTTTGTAAGCAAAGCACACCTCTTCTAGATGGCATATAATCAAGCATTTAAAAAAATCTGTTCTGTCAGTCTCTCCTTTTGGTTTTGTTGAGGGCATTTTCATCTATATTTATAAGATATATTGTTCTGTAGTATAGTTTTCTTGTGATGCCCTCTTCTGCCTTTGGTTTCTGGGGTATATTGGTCCTATAGAATGAATTAATTGAATGCTCGTAGCAAGTTACTTAACTTTTGTGAACTTCAAAGACTACGAGGGATGTGGATTGACTGAGTCTGGATGGTTTTCTTTCTCTAGGTGGTTTTCTCCAGGTGGTCATGAGGTGGCAGGCATATGCTGGGAGTAGAATGAAAAATGGATGGATAGTGGGGTCAGATATCATCTCGTGCACCTCTTATCTCCCAGGTCATCCCTTCACCTTCCTGCCAATCCTGTCTCCCTCCCAATTTACATCTACCACAAGGAATTCAAAGAGGTTTGCAGAACTTTAGATGAAATTTCTCCAAAAGTGACTTTGATAGAGGTGCGCAAAATACGTCTGAACCCAAATATTTTTCACAAAACATAGGGTGATTAAGAAGCAATTTTCTGTTGAATTTCTATTCTTTCTTCCACACAGTGAAATGCATATTTAGTCTTTGAAGTGGATAATAAAGTCTGGAGTCCAGAAAATGAAACCTGGGGCAAGGAAGAGGCTTAACTGAGGCTTCACTATTTTGACAATCTTCACAGCTTAGTGATTATGGAAGGGCTTGCTGGGGCACTAGGGGCAGGATTGATGACTGTAGAGTCACATGGCATACAGATCTGATGTCAGGCTTCCTCTTACCATAAGAACGCCCAATCTGGTTTGAAAACGGAACCCACATATGACATTCTTCTATATAAGAAAAGGTTCTATAAAAATTGAAGAGCCTTCAAAGAGACGGATGAGAATTAGTCACTGCCATTGAGAAGTTCAGAGTCTGGTGGGAGAGATAAGCCTCGTAGGCATTGATACTTATCATAATGAATATTACCTTCCTTACAGGAACAAAGAGGAGGGAAGAAACAGCTTCCTGTGGTAGTCAGCAGCACTTGCTCTATGTTTAAGGGATGAGTTGCAGGTTATCAACCATCAAAGCTGTGCGAATCACATTACCGGAAGAAGGAACAGAATTTTCAAAGAAGGCAGCTTATTTGACACACATTTTTTTGACAACTCTGTCTTCCCCAAATACTGTGCAAGGTTTGAGAGCTACAGAGGAAATGAACATGGCCTCTGTCCAGATCGCTAACGAATCCATGTACCCTGAACCGGCAAGGGAAACATTCACAAACCAGTTCTCATCATTTTGAAAGGTATAATGACTCCAAGGATGCCTGGGGAAGGCCATCTCGTCATCCAGTCACTTCCCCTACAGGGGAAGTCAGTACGATGCTATGATCATTGTTATTCCCAGTTTTGTAGCTCCAGCAATTAAACATTGTCCACACATCCAGAGGGAATTGGGCTACAGAGGACTGCCTCACATTGATAAGATTTACCAAAATTGTACCCATATGGTACACAAAATGAGAGAAGGTGCATCATCTGAATGAAACATGAACAAGTGTAAGACACATTTTCCTAAATGATACGTTTTGCTTCCCTTACATTTGTTTTTTACATTAACTCTCTATTTATGACAAGTGATGCTAGGATATCTGCTTATGGTAACGATATTGTTTCCTTTGAAAATGTATTTATTGATGAAAAATTATTTTGTTCAAAGAATAACACTATGCCTTCTAAAGACGACAATGAAGATATCATGTGATATTAATGAACTAAAATTCTATGCAAACTATAAGAAATGCAAGTGAAATATTAATGTAGATCACAAGCATTTGGTATTATAATAGTTTTACCACAATTAAATATAGCCAGAAAGAGTGAAGGTGGTAAATGGATGAGTACCGAAATCAGGGACCAAATCAAATTTTCTCCCACAGTTCAATGAATGCGTCAGACACTCAGCTTCAGTTCCCATGGTAACTAGAACTAATGGCCTTGGGACTAAGAATGAGACAAAGAGAAACACAGAAATGTGCGCATTCTGTCTTCCTCTGACGTACACAAGCCCCTATTCAGAAACTGAATAGAATATTCACTTTAGTGCTGCCCTGACCTCCCCTTCCCACTGGGTTGAGGAGAACGGAAAGGCAAAGGGATCCAATACCAATATCAAGTGTTTACATCCAGGCTTCCTTGTCCCTTAGCCACCATCTTACCAACAATGTGTTGTACCTCCAAACCATGCCTGTGGAATCTAGGAATCTTGCTATCCCAAACCACTTGCCCTGTTCCCCACCCACTAGCCTCTATGATAATATGGGAGGCTTTCATTCATCCCCGTTTTATGTCAGATAGTTCCAGCCCAATTTGATTTCAGAAATGCTGCCCCAGAAAAGTTCCCCAGTCCTTCCTGCCAGATCACACAGAACAGAAACAGACCCCTCCCTTTCTCCTCTGTGGCCTGGGAGACCTTCGGCCCAGACCATGGGACCAGTTCCTAGGGCTCCCCCTTCGGCCACACTTCCATTCCACTAGGGTCTGAGGGAGACCCAAAGGAGAGAGTCTCCTGCTTTGAGAAACAGCCAAACTAATCAGGGGCTTCTTCCCTGTCCCTTTTCCTGAGTAGCTGTCTCCTTTGTATTGGCTCCCTGTATCAGAGGCTGGACAACAGGGTTCCAGGCCGGGCATGACACATTCCACACCATAAATTTGTGAAGTAAAAAGCTGTGCATAGGTCCCCAACTTACACTCCTTTCCTTCCATTTATTCTAACAAGTCTCTGAAGTCCCTTTGCCCAGCTGCACTCTCCTTTCCTGCGGGACCCAGCTGCCATTTCCCATGTCCTGGAAATCCTTGGTCCAAAATATCCAAGTAATTTTATTGTACTATTCCCTTCTTGCATTGCTATAAAGAAACACCTGAGACAGGGTAATTTCTAAAGAAAAACGGTTTAGGCCGGACGCGGTGGCTCACGCCTCTGTAATCCCAGGTTCGACGGGAGGCCAAGGCAGGTGGATCCCCAGGTCAGGAGTTTGAGACCACCCTGGCCAACATGGTAAAACCCCATCTCTACTAAAAATACAAAAATTAGCCAAGTGTGGTGGTGTACATGCCTGTAGTCCCAGCTACTAGGAGGGGGGAGGCAGGAGGAGAATCTTACCTTGTACCCAGGAAGCAGAGGTTGCAATGAGCCTTAGACTGCACCATTGCACTCCAGCCTGGATGACAGAGCAAGACTCCGTCTCAAAAAAAAAAAAAAACAAGAGAGAGAGAGAGCGAGGGAAAGGTTTAATTGGCTGGCGGTTCTGCCGGCTATACAGGAAGCCTGATTTTGGCATCTGCTCTGCTTCTGGCAAGGCCTCAGGAAACTTGCAATTCTAGTGGAAGGCAAAGCAAGAGGGAGCAGTTCATAGAGGGAGGGAGCGCTTCATCTGGGAGGGGCAGAAGGAAGAGAGTTAGTAGGAGGTGCTACACACTTTTAAACAAACAGCTCTATGAGAACTCTGTCATGATAACAGCACTAGGGAAATGATGCTAAACCACTAAAACCACCCCCATGATTCATCACCTCCTATCAGGTCCAATCTCCAACACTGTTGATTGGGATTACAACTGGACATGAGATTTTGGCAGAGACACAGATCCAAACCATATCCCTCATCTTCACTGCAATGGTGCAACCCACACCCATAGCCATGCCCACACCAGAAGGAACCACATGAAGGTCTGCCCATCTTCCTGATCTTCGTGGACATTGTGAGACGTCCAGTCTCCTTTTGGTCAAGGTGTTTGTTTCGTATGCACTCCTGAGTGCCCACCTGCCAGTGTTTTCACACCCCTCTCAGGGGATCCCAGATCCACGTGGCTGCTGGCCCCTGTCTGGATGACTACGACCAGTTTCCCTTAGAGAAGGACCAATGGGAAATGGTTATGTGAGGAAGGTAATGCTTCGCTTGACGACTTTGCTGTTAAGTCCCCAAAAATACCACTTACAAGATTGTAGACT
>JAZHEH010003208.1:0-92257 GCA_036589455.1 Ateles fusciceps | reverse complement strand
CCTGTAGAACAATTTTTTAATCTACTGGATACAATAATAAATAACTTGTCAGCTAATTAATAGGTATTTCAAAAATTATGTAAAGATGTTTAGCACTCCCCCTTTTTTTCCCCTCAGAGTTGCTCTGGTTTAGATAATAAATTATATAGCCACACTACTTCTTTGGCCACCATTTTAAAGATCAAACTTGCTTACACTTCCTCTCCCCCTTGAAGTTGCCTGGAAAATGACATCGTTGTAGTTTTCATGGAACCAGATATAGAGGCCACATGTTGAGCATGATGGGCGTAAGAGCCACTAAATATGGGTGTCTGGGAGAAGACATGGAGGAGAGCCTCCCCGCAGCCCGGATCCCTCACCACTGTCACTCAAGAGAGAAATAAAATGCGTCTTACTAAGACATTATATTTTGGTGTCTTGTTGCTACAGGAGCTTAACCTGTTTCCTAATTAATATATTCCCTAAATAATGAAGATTAAACCTTATTAGTACACACTATGCTAGAAGTCACTCAGGGAGAACTAAGGCTTAGCTGCATTTCTAGTGAATAACTAGATTTGTGTGTGTGTGTGTGTGTGTGTGTGTGTGTGTGTGTGTGTGTGATAGGATCTTGCTCTGTTGCCCAGGCTGGAGTGCAATGGCACCATCACAGCTTACTGCAGCCTCGACCTCCTGTGCTTGGGCAATGCTGGTGCCCCAACCTCCCAAGTAGTTGGGAACCCAGGCACTCATCACCATGCCCAACTCATTTTTTGATTTTTTGTAGACACAGGGTTCTCACTATGTTGTCCAGGCTGGTCTTGAACCCCCCGGGCTCAAGCCATCTTTTCACGTGGGCCTCCCCCAGTGTAGGGATTACAGGCATAAACCACCACATCTGGTGAGTGATTAGGTCTTAAAGTTAATTATTAAGGTGAAAATCATGTAAAGTAAACAGTATTAGCATTCATCTCTCATTGAACCTAATCGAACCTTGAATATCAGAACAAACTAATAATGTTTAGAGCATGGGATGAAGCAGTTTCTTGTACTTCAGGATCATGTTGTGTGAAATATGTGTGCCACCTAAATATCACAATCAGGGCAGTGACACGTCCACACTAGGAGTGATTCTGACTCACTAATCCCAGAGTCACTGTCCTCATCTTTGACTCCTCCAGGGTATATTGCTATACAATGGAATCTGTGTTTAATAGATCATCCAATCATCCCAACTGTCCTCTCTCTAGCTTAGCTGTATTACCATGGTATACTGGATGAAATCTGGAGGTCCTTTAACACTCGGCTTCTATAGGGTCAGTTCTATTCCAACTTATCACTTCCTAATGTAATTGTAAAAGCTTTCTTCTTATTTGTACTCTAAATAAGAATATAAAACCATCCTGAATCAAGTCCTGTTAAACTTGCAAGTATGTTGATTTTTTAAAACAATTAATATTTGCAAGCTATAAAGAGTATATTATCTTATGAGATAAATGAAATATGGCAAAGTATAATACTTTATTCAATATCGATACCATAACATTATCTCTCTTCCTTTATGATTATTCCGTTGTCACCTACATGTGCTGATTTGTGTTATATCTGTTTCTTCCAGACTGTAAGAGTTGACTTCTTTCTCTTAGATTTTATAATTATCTGAGCCTTGAAATGCTTATGACTTCATACCATTGCTCTTCTGTTTAGTGATAATTTATTCGAATTATTTGAGTCTTGAAATGCTTATAATTTCATACCACTGCTCTTCTGTTTAGTGAAAATTTATTTCAATTATGTTTTAAGGGGTAAAATATTACTTGAGGATGGTTTAAACCTATAATATTGCTGACTCCTCAGCTGATTTTATCTTACCCTAGAGAAACATTTCTTTGATCAGGTACCTGGGGGAATTTGTAGTCTCAGAACTACTAATAATACAATTTTAAGATATTAACACCTCGATATTTTTTTAAAAATAGGAAATGTGTCACGAATTTACATGTCATCTTTGGACGGGGACCATGCTAATCTTATCTGTGTTTTTCCAATTTTAGAACGTGCGCACCCTAAGTGAGCATGTTAATACTGCTTTAAGGATTGGAGTTTCTACACTATAGTATGCGTTATGACAAGTTTAATTCTGTTTTATCCTTTCTTTCAGGAAGCAGTCTTTCTTCCAGACAACCTCAGTGGTTAACCAGGGTCCCCACTTTTGAGAAGCTTTAAAAAACAATGTTTCTTCCCTAAGTCCCTGGGGCTCCCTAACGTGCACCTCAGATTTTTAGTGGCTTTCTCCAGAAAAGCAAATTTCCTGATTTGAGTTCTGAAGGGTGGATTCCTCGTTCTGGTTTCTTCTGATCCTATCTAAATTGTGACCTGGTTGTTCCCTACGGTCTCACTAATTGGTTGATGCTATTAATAATACAAAAACAAAACAAAAACACATTTTTGTTTTATTATTAGAAGCCCAAGACTGATGGATTGCTATTAATTATATATTGATTATGTATAAAATTTGAGATGATGCCTCCCATCACCATGTTTAAGACAAATCATACTGTATTCATCTATTGCTTACAACCACGAGACCACAATAGCCTTAACTTTCCCCACAGCTAGACAAAACTTTAAGCATTTTTTATTATTTTTTTAATTTATTTAGGTTCTGGCGTACATTAATCATGCGAGATTGTTGCATAGGTACATTCATGGCAAGGTGGTTTGCTGCCTCCATCCCCCCCATCACCTATACCTGACATTTCTCCCCATGTTATCCCTCCCCGCCCTCCCTCCCACTATCCCTCCCCTAACCCCCACGATGGGCCCCAGTGTGTGATGCTCCCCTTCTCTGTGTCCACGTGTTCTCATTGTTCAACACCCACCTATGAGTGAGAACATCCGGTGTTTGATTTTCTGTTCTTGTGTCAGTTTGCTGAGAATCATGGTTTCCAGGTTCATCCATGTCCCTACAAAGGACACGAACTCATCATTTTTTATAGCTGCATGGTATTCTATGGTGTACATGCGCCACATTTTCTTTTCCCAGTCTATCATTGATGGGCATTTGGGTTGGTTCCAGGTCTTTGCCACGATGAGCATGTGATCTTAGGAAGTGCAAGTGAGGGGCCTAGCATGCACGTCCTAAGATCACTCACTTCAGCGAAGCTCAAATTTCCCCTCTGAGATGTATATCATTCCCTAACCTCTGACCAGTTTTACAATGCAGAAATGCCTCTCCCAAGGACCTGGGAGCTACTGCATTGCAAGGTAATCATCTAGAAAGAAGCACCCCTATCTTCCAGTCTCTGTGAGAGGTTAGGAACCTAACTTTCCTAATCCTCAATTAGCAAATACATCTGGCCCAATCACACTGGCCAACCTCTCCCCTAGCACCATGTAGTAGATTTCACTAGCTCGTGCAAAACTCTCCCTCCTCTTGTTTCAAGAGTTGAATTCAATCTTTCCCCCTCTATTGCAATAACCTTAAATAACATTTTCTCCACCTCTTTAACACAATCTCTTGCAATTTTTCTTTGACATTTAATTACAGATTAATTAGTTCTGGAAATTAACCTTTTTTAACCCCTTTTTTCTCCATGATTTCAGCAGTAGCTAAAAGAAAAGTTTTCATCAACCAACATAAAACCAATGTTTTATCGTGTGCATTAGTACAAAGATAAAACACTGCAAACCAGTGGAACTGTACAGAAAATAATTCAGTTTTACAGAACGCATCAGTTTTTCCAGGCTCTTAGTTTTCTTGAACATAAAAGAGCAAAATAAATTCCAGTGGAATTCCCCTGTTACTTAAGAATTTATTATCAGCGAATTAGTTTAACAAGGCTGTTTGGTAGACGGTGTGGTTGCATTCAAAATTTAGAAGGGGAACAAAGACTTGTAAAATTTCAACATTTTATTTTATTTTTGAGAAGGAGTCTTGCTTTGTCACTCAGGCTGGAGTGCGCTGATGCCACCTCAGCTCACTGCAGTCCTAGCCTCCCAAGTTCAACCGATTCTCCTCCCTCAGCCTCCTGAGTAGCTGGGACTACAGATGTGCACCGCCACACCCAGCTAATTTTTGTATTTTCAGTAGAGAGGGAGGTTTCACCATGTTGGCCAGGATGGTCTGGAACTCTTGACCTCAGGTGATCCACCCGCCTCAGACTCCCAAAGTGCTGGAATTCCAGGTGTGAGCCACCACACCCGATCAAAAGTCAACACTTTAAACTACCACTTATTATATTCACTGTGTCTATAATTGGATATATATATTTTTAATGACCACAAAATCATAAAATGGATACAGAATAGTCTCTTCAAAAAACTAAGGAAGTTCTTTCTTCTTAAAAGGATTATAAGGCCAGTCACAGTAGCTTACACCTGTAATCCCAGCACTTTGGGAGGCTGAGGCAGGCAAAGCACCTGAGGTCAGGAGTTCAAGACCAGCCTGAGCAACATGTTTAAACCTTGTCTCTACTAAAAATTCAAAAATTAGCCAGGAGTGGTGGGGGCGCCTGTAATCCCAGCCACTCAGGAGGTTGAGGAGGCAGGAGAATTGCTTGAAACTGGGAGGTGGAGGTTGTGGTGAGCCGAGATCACACCACTATACTCCAGCCTGGGCAACAGAGTGAAACTCCATCTGTAAAAAAAAATCAAACACCGCATGTTCTCACTCATAGGCGGGTGTTGAACAATGAGAACACATGGACACAGGGAGGGGGAGCATCACACACTGGGGTCTGTTGGGGGAAAATAGGGGAGGGACAGCGGGGGGTGGGGAGTTGGGGGAGAGAGAGCATGGGGAGAAATGCCAGATATAGGTGATGGGGAGGAAGGCAGCAAATCACACTGCCATGTGTGTACCTATGCAACAATCTTGAATGTTCTTCACATGTACCCCAAAACCTAAAATGCAATAAAAAAAATTAAAAAAAAACAAACAAAAAAAAGAAGGGAGGATTTTAAATATAATTGGAACTGGTGTGACACTTTTACTAATATAGGTTGATGTTTTACTTCAAAGAACACATTTGTACGTCTAAATTAATTTGGGTCAGTATGTGTGTGTGCATGTGTGGGTGAACGTGTAGATGTAAATAGCAATAAAGGGTAAAAAGGAAAGGCGATAAAAAGAGAGTTCGTCTAATATTTTTAACACATTTTTTAAATACACAAAACATATGTACTAAAAACAATGGTTTGCCAAAAACAAAATATTGCAAACTAGAGAAAAGACAAAATTGACATTTTAAAGATTTTATTATGTATTATTAAATATATATTAAATGTAAATGTTATAAAATTTAGCGTCCCTGTCTCCCAGTCTCTGAGAGTGGTTAGGAACCTAACCTTCCTAAGCCACAATTAGCAAATACATCTGACCTAATCACATGGACCAGCCTCTCTCCCAATGTCATGCAGTAAGTTTCAGTAGCTCATGAGAAACTCTCCCACCTTTCATTTCAACAGATATGTCAACTGATACAATTACACCACCATTGTATAAGATATTAGACTGAATCTCACAATCACCCTCAGCTTGATTATTAACCCTTCTTCTGAATCTTGCTCACCTAAATGTATCTGTATTTTCTATGAATTGAATAGCTTAAGAAACGTATGTCATCTGTGTATGATAGTGTAAGTTATTGTAACATAGAATATGGACTTTCTTTAACTTCCCTTTTCTGCCTAGGAAACACCAACACTTTTTGAGTATGGTAAGTGTTTCCAAGCATTCAGAAGTGTAGAGTGCAGGAAATCCACTGCAGAATGACGTCTGCTTGTTATCCTCTCAGTCAACTGCTCTCCCTCCCTCATCTCTCTCTGTTTCATTGATGAGTACAGAAGATCAGTCATTTTTATATGAAATGAACATTGATGAAACTAAGGTGTTGATTTGATTATCCAACCAACCACTTATTGAGTGTTCATTACAAGTCAAATTGTGTTCTGGAGAACAGCCCAGGACTGAGTGTTTGATCTTGATGTACATAACAGACATACAAACATACCATTAAAAAAAACCACGTCTTATGACAATCCAGATTCCCATGTAAGTTGTGTAAAGCTCTTTCAAGATGAGAATGTAACATTTCAAAAAGAAATCATTTAAACAAGTCATTCTTGAGACAGAAAATGGAATTAGAAGATCATATATGGCTGTTTCACTAGCTCAAATCTTAAGTACTGTTTTTAGTCAATTGGCAGCCATGTAATTCTTAGTTTTATAGACTGATATTCACCAGAAATTAAAAAGTTTAAAAAATATTCCTGTCTCATTCTAATTAATTTAAAAATTCATTCATTTGATTGTATTTCTTCCTGTTTCCTGGCCTTGAATACTTCTTTCCTGCCTGGCATTAAATTTAATTAATGTCTAATTTGTTTACTTGGTTTAGTTACTTTTGAACATGTTCAGTACACTTCTTATGAAGCAAGCATGTTTACAAGTTTATGGTCTTCACTCTTCCGAATTCCTAATGGTGGCATCCCAACAGACACATACACAATGTAAACACATACACACACACACCTGCACAAACCCATACCCACCCACCTACACACAGACACACACACACATACACACACAGACACACACACACACACAAACACACATGCACACACACACTCCAGTAGATCAACACATAAAACACTTTGTGGGCAAAGACATTGCACATCAGGGATCTCTTAGTGTATTACATGCTTCTGTAAATTATCAGGACTGTTCAATTGAGGTGAGTTTACAGAGATTTCTTTTTTTTAAGGTTTTTTTGAATGATCTTGGTTCACTGAAACCTCCACTTTCCAGGTTCAAGCGATTCTCCTGCCTCAGCCTCCTGAGTAGCTGGGTACAGGCATGCGCCAACGAGCCTGCCTAAGTCTACAGAGATTTTCAAGTCTACTTGAGTGCTAAGCTATCTAACCAATGGCTGGACACTATTTGAATAATGCATTAAATATGACTCTTGAGGCTCTGAAGAATTTCTGTGCTTTCCAGTGAACACGGAGTTACAAGATCCTGAAACCGCAAGTTTTTTATCCTTTAATAGATAAAGCAAAGCTGATATCAATATGGTAATATAACACACATTATATTTACTTCTATGTGTGTTAATTTTTCTTTTCTTGTAATGTACACTTTCATGTAACTGGGAGTAAGAAACATCTTAGGAAAAAGAAGACAAGAAATAAAATTTCCTTGATTACACTGTGCTTTGGTTCAGTGACCCTGCACTGCACATATAGACTGTAAACTGGAGTCTTGGGGAACCACTTTGGTATTTCATTTTAATAGCTCATTCTGGAGAATATATTTGAGTGGATCATGTATTACAACTGATTTAAATTTTGACCCATATAGAAATAAGTTTTCAAAAATATGTCAGAAGCTTGGATACTGTCAAATCATTTATCATCATGGAATAATAAAATACTAGCCATTAGTTACTCAGAAATTGTTCAATTGATCTAAGACAACTTAGACATAAATAGTTATGAGTGAATATGTCTCATCATTAACGTTTGTAAAAATTAATGCTGCTGTTTATGGTTGAAAATAAAAAACTAGAAATATAACTTACTTAGAGATAAATGATAGAAACTTTAAAAGCAATAAATTAATACTAGATGTGTAAAAAAGGTTGTTTTATAGATAAGATTTTCTGATGAAATTGTATTGAACGTGAATCAATCTGTTTTGTATACTACCTCAGCACCTAAATCACCATGGCCTTTTAAATATTTCATTAACTTCAAAATCTAACTTATCATTCAAACAATCTGATTCAATCAGTTGGGACAATGGGTAAAGACTGGTGTAAGTTGAAAGCAATACTACACTTTTAAAACTATGTCTCTTTGTATATTAATATACACACCAGAGAAGATGGTTGATAAATTACTATTCAATGCCTATCATAATAATTAAACCTGAAAGAAAATCAGTAAATGTTTAGTGAATAGAATTGGAGAATTGCTTTCATTTTATACAGTATTCTGTTCATTTTAGGGCTTACCAAAATTTGCAACTCTGAATAAGGCCCAATTATTTACTTCTTCAAATAGAACAAGACTCCAAGAATAAATGCGAAAGTTTTATTTTTTTTCACTCAAATATTCTAGTCTCGATGTGCTCCAGATTACACTAATCTTTCTAGAGTCTGGTACAGGTCCTGGTCTCAAGGCCACTGTTACCACCATCAGCATCTCTTGTGCCTCAAAGTTCAACCTTCCCCTTTACTTGAATGATTTTGGAAAAGTCCCACTTTATGACAGTTTAAGCAACCCAGATGTCTCTTTCACTAAAAGTGATATTCTTCCTTTTTTTCAGAAAATGATAGCAAACTCTACCTACACCTGACATCTCAGTGTAATTCTTGACATTTCCTTCTTCTTCATATTTCCATTTCCAATCCCCAAGTGTTGTCAGATTTTACCTTCTATTTCTTGAATGAATTTTTCTCTATCTTCATTGCCATCATGGCTTCCAGCCTGTCACTCTAGCTGGGCTATGGTGAGCACCTCTCAAGTGCTCTCCCTGATTCTCTCTCCAAAAATTTCTGTGCTATCTCCAGAATGACTTACTTAAAATGTAAATACAATTTACATTGTAAATTGCTCTGCTTAATAACTCCCAAATACTTCACATTGGTGGTAGGATAAATAGCAAGAGTCCAAAATCAGGTTCAAGAAGTACAAAATGGCACAAGAACAGAAAATCAAACACCACATGTTCTCACTCATCGGCGGGTGTTGAACAATGAGAACACATGGACACAGGGAGGGGGAGCATCACACACTGGGGTCTGTTGGGGGGAACTAGAGGTGGGACAGTGGGGGGTGGGGAGTTGGGGGAGGGATAACACGGGGAGAAATGCCAGATATAGGTGATGGGGGAGGAAGGCAGCAAACCACATTGCCATGTATGTACCTATGCAACAATCTTGCATGTTCTTCACATGTACCCCAAAACCTAAAACACAATAAAAAAATGTATATATAGAAGTACAAAATGTGTTTCTTTTATTTCTCTCTCCCCTCTTGTGGCATGAACATCACTGATCTGAACAATTCAGTAATATTTTATTCCTCAAATGGGAGGAATACTTCTTGTCTCCTGGACTTCGGTCTTCTTATTCATATGCTTTTCCCACCTACCATCCCATATTTATAGTTAGCTGTTACTCTTATTTTAGTTTGCTCTTCAATGTTCCCCACCAAGGGAAGCCTGACCTGATAACCCTAAATATGAAAGGCTTTCATAACAGTGCATAGCTTTTCTCTGTAGTAGGGATTATTTCAGTTATAATACTGTTTTTATATTTTTATTAGTGTTTATAATAGATAAGGATGCTCTTTGACAATAAGTCGAATAAACTTTTGATACAATTAGTAATTCAGTACATAATTGTTTCCTATTAGCCATGGTTCTAGAGATTGAGGAGAAAAATGCAGCTATAATCTTTCACAAGTTGAAGGACAAATAGCCAAGCAATATTGACCTAGCCATCTATCACTCAAAAACGGAGCTAATATATTTATTCTTTTGTTTTCAGGAGAAAGCAGGGACAGGGAGTTTCTTGCTTGTTATCCTTCCAACTCAGTTTGTTATAGAAAAAGTAATTAATCTGATAAATGACACAGAAAATTCTGATTTTTACTGGTCTTCATTAATAAGGTGGTGATTCCGAGAAGTTGAAATAAAGAGACTTCAGAGCCTGTCTCTCTCAATCACTATCTTCAGGCTCTTGGAACAGCTTGTTGCAAAAATAGGGAGCACTTGTGTAAGAGCTGCATAGGCAGGCTCAGTCCGGCTACTGGTTTATGAATCCAAACTTTGCAAGCATGACAGAATGTCAGAATCCCGTGAGTAAAGCTTTATGATGAGAGAGGAAGAATGATACTTTACTCCCCCATCTGTTTTTAAAGTTAAATTTTAAATAATGTTAATAAAGTCAACGAAGCTGAATCCACACACACACACGAATACTCACACACACACGGGCTCCTGGCATTTGTTTTTAATTGTTCAATCATTCATGAGAAGGGATTTCATCTTGTATTTTCAATCTACCAATACTTGCACAAGTTCTGGCTGCAAAACTTTTGTCGGTCAAACATTAGTATTCGAGAAACCACGTCCCTGCTGAAAGATAGAAGATCCAGATACAGCCTTAACTACATCATCAGTAGACGTGTGACTGTTTTTAACCAGAGGGAGGAAAATGGCTTTCGGATGGTTGTGTAGGTGGTTTTGACAGTAACCTGCAGTGGCTTTTTGACAGACCTAAACCTTACTAGTTATTATTAGGCTTCAGAGCATTAGTATGAGCTTTTAATTTGCTTATGTTAGACATGAGAAGGTAGCACTAACCTAGATGTCCTAAATACTGTTTCTTGTCACCTTTTCCCACTGAGTCCAGAGGTAATCTGGGGACTGTGACCAAAATGATCTTATATTCATGTGTTTGCCATAGCTTTCTGGAGCTTCCATTCTGAATATGGTCTCAAGTTGGCTCTTGAGGGCTAATTTCATTAAACATAAGCATAGGCATAGGTTTGAATTTATGAAGGATTGTTTTGTACATACCACAGAATCTGGATTTACTACCAACAGATTGTAGACTTTCTCAAAAAGAAGATAAAGAGAAATAAGAGTTTGTGCTGTGCAGGGAGTATGCCATCTTCTTTGGGTTATGCCTCTAAATATCTGTAACTAGTTCATGATGACAGAAGTAGCATCTACTAGAAATTAAATCAATATATTACTTTTTCTTTTAGTAACTATTCCTACAAAAATATACTTGCTGAATAAATTAGCATGCTTATTGACATACTTGATTTGCATTCTGTGGCAGAAGTTTATGGACCAAACCCTCAGCCCCACTGAAAAATTAAATAGAATGATTTGACAGTTAAGTATCCTTGGAAAAGTTTGGCTCTAGGTCTCAGGAACTGATCAGGTTGGTCATGATGCTCAGTGTGTAGTCATAATACAATTGCATATTAATAATGTACATTAGATACTTTATGCACTCTACAAATATTTTCTCATTTGATCCTTCAATACATGCATAAGATAGAAAATAGACTTGGATTTAATTGCTCCATTAAGGCCAAAGACCAGAAACCTCATTACAGTGCCAATGTTAGAGATTCTCTTCTTCCAATTAAAATAAACTTACCAAAGGTAATTGCTCCTGCCATAATGAGAAGGCACTGGATGAGCTTTAAAAAAAAAAAAAAAACAAAAACAAAAACATTCTTTTTGTTTAAGCCATCAAAAAACTATGGGCCTAAAGTTTCAATGGACTAAATTTCAGAGCAAAACAAGCCCTTCCTAGGTGGGTCACAGATTAGCAGCAGAGCCCATTCCTGAGGACATTTGCTGGATCTGGGGCGTTGAGTAGGCAGAGGAACAAACCTACGATGTGCAGAGAAACAGCTGGAACATTGGGAATAAACAAAATATTTAATCTACAGGGAACTGAAATAGGGGCTGAAATCTAGAAAGATCATGTGGTCTCCTGGCACTTACTTATTTTCACTTAAGAGACAAATGTCTCATTCTGTCACCCAGGCTATAGTGCAGTGGAGTGATTACGGCTTCCTGCAGCCTCAAACTCCTGGCTGCAGGGGATCCTCCTGCCTCAGCCTCTCCAGTAGATGGAACTACAGTCACACAACATCCTGTTTGGCTAATTTTTAATTTTTGTTGTAGACACAAAAACACACTGTGTTGCCCAGGCTGGTCTGGAACTCTCGGCCTCAAGTGTTCTTCCTGCCTTGGCACACCCAAAGCACTGGGAATGCAGGTGCGAGTCACCACACCTGGCCTCCCCCAGCATTTAGATACTAAACTCTGGAAAAAATGGAGCAAAAAATAAATACAAGTAGTATTTTTAGTATTTTCTTCCAGTCCACCCATGGGATTGTTTAGTGTATCTTACTACCTCATATAGAAGACCATTCCTCCATCAAAGTATGCAAGATAAGAATTTAAAATCTAACTTTTGCCCTACAAGAATCTCTATGCTAAAGCTCATTGTTTGATTTTGACAGTCTCTGTTTTCATATCACAATTGCAGAAAATTAATCACATTCTTTACTTCATGAGACATTATCATTATTGTTTCCTCCAAGTTTCCCTCTGGTTTTACTCATTTAATTTTTAAAATTCCTTGTCATAGACGGGTACTCTAATGCATTTGATATAGGTTCTTTACTCTTAAAGAAATCTTACAAAATAAAACACTTGTTCTCTGAGTGTGTGTATGTGTATGTACATGAGTGTATACATTTTTCTTAAAGAGTATTGTGCTATAAATCTATCTTTATTGCTATTTGTTTTTCCACAAAGCATAACGTACTTTATATATCCCCACATGCTGTAGGTTATTTGAGGTTCTTTATTCCCCTATGGCTGCTGCATAGTTTTCAATAAAATGAACCACCCACATTTTTCCTATCCAATTTTGCAGGGGAATTCACACTCATATCCCACTAACAAAAGATTCACATTCATAAATAGCATCCTTAGGAAGACATTTTTTGGTCATGTATCACAGTTTCTCAGGGGCTGTGTTAGTCCATTTGTATTGCTATGAAGAAATACTCAAGGCTGAGTAATTTAATTAAAAAGAGGTTTATCTTGGCTCAGGCCTCTGCAGGCTGTACAGGAAGCATGACAAAGGCATCTGCTCTGGGTGAGGCCGCAAGAAGCTTACAGTGATGGCAGAAGGTGAAGGGGAGCCAGTGTGTCACATGGTCAGAGAGGGAGTAAGAGAGAGAAGGGGTTGTCCTAGGCTGTTTAAAACAATCAGATCTCTCATGAGCTAACTGAGCAAGAACCCACTTATCACCAGGAAAATGGTGCTAAACCAAGCTTGTCCCACCCACAGCCTGCGGGCCAAATGCAGGCCAGAACAGCTTTGAATGTGGCCAAGACTAATTTGTAAACTTTCTCAAAACATTATACTTTTGTGTGATTTTTCTTTTTAGCTCATCACATATTGTTAGTGTTATGTGTGGCCAAAACACATAACATCACACATTGTTAGTATATTATGTGTGGCCAAAACGATTCTTCTTCCAATGTGGTCCAGGGAAGCCAAAAGATTGGAAATTCTCGTGCTGAACTATTCATAAGGGATCTGCTCCATGATCCAACACTTCTCACTGGGCTCCACCGCCAACACTGGGGATCACATTTCAGCATGAGATTTGGAGTGGACACACATCCAGACTATATCAGGGATATATACCCATCATTCAGATACGTTCTGGGGTATGCATATTTTTAAATGGGTCCTGCCATGTTATTTTCCAAAATGTTAGCAACCATTTAATTTTCCTTCCGTTGCCCATAAAGGTTGTTTCTCATCATATCCTTATCACACAATGTTATCTAGGATTCTTACATTTTCTAAGCAAGTGGTGAAAATACAGATCTCATTTTATTTGTGCACATTTGCATTTGTCAGATTGCTAATAATGTATTGGAATTTTTTGGCCCACTTTTCTATTGAGTTTACTGTCTTCTTTGCTGATTTGAATATTAATAATATTCACTTTGCCCTATCTAGGCATTGTAAAGAGTTTCTATTACTCTGGCACATATCTGATAACTCTGTATGCCAGCCTTTGTTGAAATGAGTCTTTATGATTTTTATACTTCTTCTAGAGTTTATGTATTTAATTAAATTTTTTGGTTTAGTAAATCTTGTATTATAGCATAACGACAGACCCAAATCTGTGTTTGTTGGGTTCATTCAGAGTTAGAATTTGGATAACTTTTTGGTGGATAAATTCTTTTATCATAACAAAGAATGGCTATTGTAATGCAATATGATTATTTCTGCTAATGCTTATTGTTTTGTAGTCTGCTTTGTTTATGTGGGCAGGAGGACAACACCTTAATGGCCTTGAAAAACTCAGCTTTGTCTACCTCCTAGTTCTCAGAATAATTGTAGAACGTTCCAAGGAGACAATATCCTGAGATGAAGAGAAAAACTGTCTGGAACAGTAGCTGAGCTCTGTTCCTGTTCCTCCTGGAACTGGATATTCCTGCAACTTTTAAACTCAGAGAGCCAAGTTGCACATGGGATATAAAACTTACAGTGGAGAACTTAGGGGATCCTCAGCGGCAGTACAAAGTGGGGCGTGTGCAGAGGAGACTCGTCAACCCTTGGCAACTTCTCTGATCTCAAAGGTAAGGCTTGTCATATAAATTAGGCTTTTGCTGATTCTTCCTGCCCCTCTTTGAGTAATAAATTTGGTTTGCCTGACTTACTGTGTGAGCATTCTTCTGTTTCTGGAAGCTTGGTTTATAGAAAACCTCCTGCTAGACCTAGGAATCTTTGCAATGTGGAAGTGCCATAGAGGTAAATAAGAAGCAACTTAACTGAGTTGAAAATTAGCATATATGACATGGGGCTACTGTAGCAAGGGGCAAAATGATCCTGCTAAAAAGGCTACATATGACCATTTCAGACACGTCCTGGAAAAAGAAGGTTGCTGAAACTCAGAGACATCTGAAGATCTTATTCAAGCCAACAGGAGGCCAATAAAGCAAGGGAATTCCACTGTACTCTGATTCTCAGAGAAGAGCAATGCAATGGCCCCAGTGATCAGAGCAGAGAGACCATCTGCCACAGAGAAAGCAGAGGTTTACAGAACAGCATGAAGACAAGACTTCAGACTCACTTTCCCTTTGCCTTGAGGCCACAGAAAGCCCAAAGCATCTGAACATCTTGGAGGCATTTACCTAAAAGAGAGCTATTGAAACTTGAAGAAAAATGTGAACCAAGAAGCTAAATTTAAAGATACATTATTGTCTCCAACTGTCCTCCACAAATTAACCAAAGGATGAGTCTAGTGAAATAAAGCATATCATTTTACAAAATACCAAAGTTATATGTTCTTTATGTGAGCAGAAATACATTCAAATTTTACTCAATAAATGTATTTGTTTTACTGCTAGAAATAATAACTTTCACTTGTCATTGCTTTATTTTATAATTATCTCTATTTAAATTTGTATCAGCCAACTACTGGGTATCTCCTTAGAGGAAAAGAAGTCACATGAAAAAGACACTTGTACATACATTTATAGCAGCACAATTTGCAGTTGTAAATATATGAAACCAGGTTAAATGTCTATCAGCCAATAGTAGACAAAAAAAAACGTGTGTGTGTATATATATATATACACCATGGAATACTACCCAGCCCTAAAAGAGAATGAAATAATGGCATTTGCAGTAACCCGGATGAAGTTAGAGATGAGTATTCTAAGTGAAGTAACTCAAGAATAAAAAATCAAATATTGTATGTTCTCACTTATAAGTGGGAGCTAAGCTATGAGGGTGCAAAGACATAAGAATGAAATAATAGAGTCTGGGGACTCAGAGGGAAAGTTGGGGGCGAGGGATAAAAGACTACACATTGAGTACAGTGTATACTGCTTGAGTAATGGGTACATCAAAATCTCAGAAATCACCGCTAAAGAACTTTTCCATGTAACGAAAAACACCTGTTTCCCAAAAACCATTGAATAAAATGATATATATGAAAACAAAGAATATGATAGTCTTGAGGCATGACATTCACTGGGTTTCATACGGGAGAAAAACAGAGCTAAAATCAAACACATGGACAGGTAGTCAGAACAAGGTCCATCATATACATAGTAAAATTAATACATGGGCAAACATTCATGAGTGGAGTCCATTTGGAATAGCCTGCAGTGACGATGTATGTCTTCGGGCACACATAACTCATGTTAGGGAGAAAATGTATAATTTTACTCAACGTGAAAACAGCTTCAGAAATAACTCAATCCATGCTGTGCAGATGCAGTCCTGTACTGTAGAGACAAAGAATAAGAATCATCAAAGTGGAAAAACCTCTGCCCCTGCTCCAAATTCTGGTTCACACAGGAGAAGTACTACTGGAGAGAAAAGCCATACATGTCCCAAATGTGGGAAAGCCTTTACTTATCAGTCATTTCTTATGAGACATATGAAAATTCACACTGGAGAGAAACCTTATGAATGTGTCAACGTGGGAAAGGCTTTAGATATTCCCTATACTTCAATAAACATTTAAGAAAGAACACCGTGCAGAAGCCCTATGACTATAACGAATGTGGGAAAGCCTTCAGCAAGCCTCAAAACATGCACATATAAGGAGCCACACTGGAAAGAAACCCTATAAATGTGACAAATGTGGAAAAGACTTTGCAAAGTCATTAGAACTAAAAGCCATCTTAAGGTTTACAATAGTAAGAAGCCCTGTGAATGAAAGGTGGGAAAATCATCATTAATTTTTTTCACCATACTGAACATGTGAGAAGGACATACTAGAAGGGAGCTCAATGAGTTACCATTCATGGGAACATCTTTCCTGAACTCTCATATCTTACAGAAGTGTGAAGAGAAACCCTGTGAAGGTAAACTCTATGGAAAGCCTTTCATCTTCATTCATCTTGAGTAGATAATTGTTCTCACACTGGAGAGAAATTATAAAAGGAATATATATATAAAAAAAGCCTTTGGTGTTGCCTAAGACTCATAGTGCAAACAGGATTTCACACTGCAGAGATTGCTTATGGAAGTAAAAAATGTAGGAAAGACCTCTTTAAACACTTACCCCTCCTGTTACACGTGATTCCACACCCTGGAAGGAGACTAGAATTGGAATAAATATAAGAAAGCTTTCAGTTCCAGCTCATCACTTATTGGGCATGAATGAGCACATAGTAGGATTGAAGCACTGTAAATGTTAACAATTGTTGCCATTATCATGGTCTTATCCCTCAGTTAGAACCCAAATGGATAATTTTGTAGTTTTTCCTTTCTTAAAAAAAAATGGTATGACTGATATCTATCCCTGTGCTCTTTGAGCTCTGCTACCTTAATGTTGATATGCAGTCGGTGTTTTACAATTCACTTACATACACCTGGTTTCATTTTCAATGTGAAGGCCTCTTTGAGCTCCCTTCCATTTAGATTTAGAATTCATATGCTCCATGATACCTTTTTTTGTCAGTTTGTTTTAATTGGTCACTATTTGACTGCATTATGGTCAGAGTATGTGGTTTTAATGGTACCAATTTGGGGTAACTGTTATGTCTTTCATTTTGGTCTAATGTGGCCAATTCTGTCCACTTCCCTGCTATATCCATTATTTTCATCTTCTTTGCTAAGGGAACATAGATTCAGTTTTCACAAGGAGCACTGTTTAAATGTCTTTATCTATCCTCATTTTATTATTTAATTTATATATATATTTTAAAAATGGTCTCCCTTTGTCTCCCAGGCTGTAGTGCAGTGGCATGATCATAGCTCACCTCAGCCTTGAACTCCTGAGCTCACGTGATCTCCCAGCTCAGACTCCCGAGTAGGTAGGACTGCAGGCATAACAGGTGTGCACCCCCACACCCAGCATTTGTTTTGTTTTGTTTTTGTAGAGACTAGATTTCACTATGTTGCCTGGACTGGTTTCAAATTCCTGGGCTCAGGTGATCCTCCCACCTTGGCCTCCCAAACTGCTAGAATTACAGGCATGAGCCACCATGCCTGGCCCCGATTTATGTTTTTAAATAAGTTGCCCAGTTTTTCTCATAACTGTGATGAGCAGAGCTTATAGTCCTGGCCAATGTGAAATACAAAATTCACTGGTTTGGATTTCTAAAAATCGGTGTGGAAAGGGGAGAGTTATTGTTACACTTTTCTCTTAATCAAGTTCCTTTTGCTCTCTCTGCTTGCTGCTCTCTGGAAATAGGATGAAATGCTCTGAGTTGGGTTTAGCAACTTGAAGACCATTGGGATGATGGTCCCAATAACAAAACCTTCCATATACAAGATTTCTCACTCCCCAACGGCATGTTGGTTATCCATGGTTGCCCTGGACTATTTCTGGACTTGTTTCATAAAACTAACCCCTAGTAGAATTAAAAAACATTTTAGGAGAGATGTTTATAACAGATTAAATGATAAATCTAAAACATGAATAAAACATATTATAAAAATAAAGGGAATAGACACAATGGGCTTGCAGATGCTGACTGGCCACATTCATTTTTGGCTCTCGCCCCCATGGATGCCTCACCTACTGTGACACTTGGAGAACTGGCAGCCATCACTCAAGAAATCAGAACACATTGGCCTCTACTGCAGCATCAGGGAACAAAACAAACACTAAGCTTGTCGGCTCTCAAGAAACATACTTATGTGTATAAACATGGGACATAAATTTATTCAGTGACTTTGAGATATCTCATGCTAAACAGGTAAAATTAATTAAAACTAGTTATTAAATTAAAACTAAATTACTTGATTAAAACTAATTGCCATAATTAAAAATTTATGGCAACAATACTCCAACTCCCCATTATTTATTCAGGGCATTGAAAATTGGAACACATCACAGATCCCTAAGTCATTCTCTGAATCAGGAAGAGAAAAGGGGAGAACAGAGAGAGCTCACTGTATGTGCCAGGCACTGGGCTGAGTGCTGTGCCTACACAATCCCACTTGATGCTTGCAATAATCCTGCAAGATAAAAGTAAAAACTCACACACACACACACACACACACACACATAACTCACACACACACACACATGCTCAAGCACACTCTAGAAACTATAGAATAAAGAAAGCATTGGCAACTAATAGAAGTATAGTGCTGGCCAAGCACAGTGGCTTACGCCTATAATCTCAGCACTTTAGTCTAGGAGTTCAAGACAAGCCTGGGCAACATAGCAAGACACCATCTCTACAAAATGTTTTCTTAGATAAAAATCATTTTGAAAAAGAGGTATAATGCCTAAGGGCTCAGGGAAGCAATACCTTTATGGCTGTATGGTAAGCAGCAGGCAAGGCTACTTGTCAGAACAAAGTGGTAATAATTCCAGGGTTCATTTGCACACTGAGCCAGGAGACTGGCTAGCTCAGCACTGCCTGGGTTCACTTTACCCTTTCTACAGCTCTAAAGCTCTGCCAGGTGGGACCTAAGCATAAGAGAAAGTGATATTACACAGGACTCTCTTGACTTCGAGTGAGTCTCTGACCTACTTAACCTAACCTGATCCAGCAGAACATTGAATTATTTGGCTCTCATAACTAAAAATGTCCACGAGTAGATGGCTTCTGGCTAGTGGGATCAGGGGTCAACTAATATCAATAAAGGCTCATTCTGTCCCTTCATTTCCCATGTCAGTTCTGCTTTTCAGGCAGGCTATTTTGAGAGAGCAGCAAAAAATGGCCCCATCAAGTTCATATCACTTATTTCCTTGCAAGTATCTAATCCAATAAAAAGAAAGCACCTCACTCCCAGCAGTTTCATCAAAGGTGCAGGGGATGACTTCCATGAGCCCAGCTTGCATCATATGCCCATTTTTGAATTAATTACCCTGCTGAGCTGATTGCCCAGGATGGGTTAGCCCTTCCCAAATCACATGAGTTAGACATGGAGGAGGGGGTCCTCCCATGAAAACAAAAGGGAAAGAGAGTGGCAAAGGAATATGGGTGGCATGGCCTCATCTCTATAATAAAAAGTATGAACATATTTGTGTTCTATTATACACTCATTTACATAGTCACTGGGAAAAAGAAAAACCCACACACAACTTCTCCATGCCTCTGTGCTTTGCTTTCAACACTGAGCTGTGAAAAATTTAATTATTAAAACAAAACTTTGAAAATAAATAACGATTTGGGACAATGGGGACACTTCTCTGATGCAACACAGGTGAGCAGTTCTTTTGTGCCATGAAGACACAATTCCCAGGAGCCTGCCTGGGGTCTCCTAGAACAAGCATGTGGGCTACCCACTAGCTGCAGTTCCACCTTTCCTTTCCTGGACTGTCAGGAAGAAACGGGTTCTGAAATCAGTTGAACTGAGTTCAAGTTCAGGCTCTGTGACTCACTGGCTGTGTAATTCTGGGGAATTTACTTGCTCCCCTTGACTTCCATATCCTCCTTGATTAAATGGAGAGGTGGAGTTATTGTTAGGTTTTCAACGCAAGGCGAGGGTTAAAGAAAGAAGAGACAGTTGGCGGCTTCAACAGCAACACCTTTATTGCTAGCAAACCCTGCAGAGAAGGAAACCAGCTTAGTGCCAGCACCCACTGCTGCTCACAGGCTGGGGTAATTATGGGACTGGAGGGAGGGGGTCGGGGCGGTATAGCTTGCTGCACAGCAGGATATGGCAAGGATGTTCCTGCAGTCACATGTGCCGGCAAAATCTGATAAGGATGTTTCTGCAGTCAGGTGGTTAGGAAGGCTGTTTCTCACAGCCCGAGTTCCCATGGAATGTTTCACTCTGACCAGGGTCTGCAAAATGACTGGGGATTTACAAAATGGTGCAGCTTAGACTAACAGTAACATCTCCCAGGTAGACAGTTCTTCAAAGTCAACTGCCCTTGAGCATCTACGCTGTACCAGACAGAGTGCTAGGATCCAAGCCACAGGAGGAACAGGACAGATGAGGCCCCTGCCATCCTGGTGCTCATGTCTGATGAAGGAAGCTAACAGGTCATAAGACCAGGTCAGATGGTGGTGGTAATGGAAGACATTAGCTGAGTGAGATGAGCTAGAAAGAAACTGAGGGAGCTGTTCCAAACACAGTGACAGGCGGAGACCCTTACAAGAGATGACTTTTGAGCAGAAACCTGAGAGATGTGGAGAGGGGGTATAAAGAAGAACCTGCTCCTGAAGCCATTCCAGAAGTAAAGACCTAGCAGCAGGTGGGCAATGAAACGGCCTGACCTGTGCGTTCTTTATGCTTCCTTCCTCAGTGGTGCACAAACAGAAGCATGGGGCAATTCTGTCAGGGTCCACAGAGGAAGCAGGAAGCAGGCACACTGCAGAGCCATGGTGGGGTTAAAATCTGGCCCAACAGTGAAGCTAGAAGCAGGAGCTGCTTACACTGACCGCAACACAGGGCAGGAAGCATAACCAGCCCCTGAAGGCATGTCCAGAACCAGACCAGCTGGCCAGGCTGCCAGCATCTTAGTAGAGATTCCAGAAGATCAGATGACTTGTTTGGGGGCAGGGGAGGAAAAGCTTCAGAAAATTCCAGAGGACCCATAACACTTAGCATGAACTCCCCCGAATGGGACTTGTTTGGCATTGCTGGTTCTAAAGAGTTGCTCCCACCACCCCCACCTGCCCGTTACCCAACCAGGGGAAATCTTCCCTTCCACAGAAACAATCCCAGTGGAAGGGAAAGCATGCTTCTCATCCAAAATCAAGGGAAGAGACCCACAAAACAAGGTGGAGCAAGCATCCACCTTGGGGCCAGACAGCCTATGGTCAAAGTTGAACTCCACCACTGTTCAGCTGTGTGACTTTGGGCAAGTGACTTTCCCTCTCTGATCCTCATGTTCCTTTTTGGTAAAAATAGCACAATGATAGGTCTATGGGGACTGGAGATGCCAACAGAAAAATGTGTCTTAGTTTGAGTTTCCTGGAAGTAGATGCTGAGGCAAAGATTAAAATACAAAAATTTTCTGTGGAGATGAGTGTAGGACAGTAATTCTACTGCAAGTTGTTCTTTAGGGAGCTGATTCCAGGAGACATCAGCAGAGGAGTGGGGAGCTGAGACAGGAAAGGAATGCCGCAGTTACAGGGACCTTTATCAAGAAAGTTTCTGCTGTGGCAGCCAGGACTTAGCCCTGCTGGGTACTTCTGAGAGAAAACATAGAACATGTGCCTCAGAGTCACCCCACCCAGATCAAGAGAGCTGGGGTGTTTACCCACTGATACCCACCAGGCACTCCTCAGGGCTCCTTCCAAGGGCATGATTCCTCCAGAATGGCCTGGCTGCACTGCAAGGGTCAGACCTGGGGTTGAGGCCAGGGGCCCTGATAGCACCCCCAGCAATGAGCAGGAGCACCACCTGGTGTGGAGAAATTTAGTCACTCAGTGACTCCACACACACACACACACACACACTCACACCACACTGTAGCACCAACACAGTGCATACGTACATACACATACGTGCGTACATGACTGTAACCCTCTTAGATCCTGGTGAATCCATGGAGTAGATGATAAGGCGGGGATCAGGGGGAAGAGAAAAATTAAGGGGAGTAAAGGAAGGTCTTGGGAACAAAAGGCAAATTTAGGCAGAAAATCAAGGGGGAAGAGGAGTGGTCTGGACACCAAATGCCTGCTGGGTGGCATGTGTTCTACACACTGTCACCAATTCTCCAGGCAGCCTCGTGGGATAGAAGGAATTCCCCCTCAATTTACAGATGGCAGAAATGTAGTTCAGAAAAAAAAACAACCTGATTTTACTAATGTCTCAGCAAGTTCATGGGTGATAGATATGGACTCCCAGATCTTTCTGTCCACAGAGCCTAAAAATTCTCCCTTGTTAGGCAGGCTGGGTACCAGATTGTGCTTCTGGGCTCTGCTCCTTTTCCTGCTAGGCAATAATGGCAGAATTGACAAAAGTGTTTTCCATCTTCACTAACTGGAGGAGAGCCAATGAGAGGGGCTGGGGAACAGGCCATGAGGCCCCACCCACCATTCAATGTCTTCCGGATTGTGGTCCCTCAGGGCTCTTGCAACACATGCTGGCAGCACTCCCGGTGTCTGGGTGTCTTGTGAGGTTGTACAGGGCCCAGTAGAGGTCACTGGCTGTCCTGTCATATCCTAAGAGGCAGCCAGGCAGGTTTGGGTCTCTTGGCTGCTTCAGCACCAGACGATGGACAGCGCCCACGCACTGAGGCCCTGGGGAGAATGGGAGGAGGGAAAGGAAGGGTGGAATGGAGTGATATAGGGTCCATCCACCATGTCCCTGGATGGAGAGACCCCTGTTCCCACAGTTGTCGCCACACCGAGACCACCACCGACACTCATGAAGATGCCAGCCTCCATTTATATGTCCTCGTCTGACAACTTCTTCCCATTTTCATCCTGGACTGACACACAAGACCTCTGAATACACAAGCTCTGAGGGCACCTGAGTGTAACCTGAGACAGTCCCTGAAGACCTTTCACCCAAGCAGGATCCCTCCCTGCCATCTCCAGACCTGCCCCATAAGCTCCCCCCCCCGGTCTCCTGGCTCTTGTTCACTTCTTCCAGGCAGCCTTCTACAGTCATCTCTAAAACGTGTCTGACTGTACCTCCTTTATCCAGAACCTTCCATGGCTCCCTAGAGCCCTCCAGATCAAGTTCAAGTTCCTTGATCAGACACTCGATCTAAAGCTCCATCCTACCTCCTGAATTAAGTTCCTAGAAAGCACGCCTTGCTCAGCACAAATGCATCAATGAAGTATGAAGCCTTGGCCTTGAGGAAGTCATCAACAGCCTGGCTAGTGAGGGTGCAGTGCTGCTCCAGGATGATGGTGTCTAAAGTTGTGCTCCAAGTCATAGGCCCTGCAGAAGCCTCGCCCCCAGGAGTGAGGTAGTAGAGGAAGTCCGTGCATAGGCAGATCTGCTGGTGCTGTCACACTCTCAGGGCACTGGACCTCCAAGGTGGCGGCAATATATTCACTGGGATTCCTGCAGGGAGTTGAAGCAGCTCCATAACACATATGAAACCCTGAAAGCACTTCCCAGCCAGAACCTCAGGACCACATTACATCCAGAAACGGGTGGCCTCTGAGCACAATTCTCTCTCTGCCCCCACTCTGAGCTGCCTCCTGGCCTTACATGCCCCAGCCTGGCCCAGAGCTGGGAGCCCAGCAGGTGTTTAGTCCATGGTGTTGACTGCTCCCTGGGCCAGGAGAGCCCTTGGTGGCTCTGTGACTCCTGCTGTAGAACCCCTCCCTCTGCCTTGGGACCTCCCAATTCCCATGGGAAGCCCCCATGGCTTTGGATTGCCCCACCTGCCCTGGGATCCGCCAGCCCCATAGGCCTTACTTGATGCCTCAGCCCTCCCAGACCATGACATGTTTTTCAGAATGTGGCTTATGTCCAGGGCCATCTGTGGGTGTTTGCTGGGGACCTCTTGCTGTTCTCCTCTATGGTCTGTAGGACAGGGCCGAGAGGAAAAGCCAGCACACACAACCTCACAAAAGACAAAAGATTCACCACCACAAACTGCAACCACCAAATAGTCAGCAGTGCTTCTGGAAGGAAAGGAGATTTTATTCTGCAGAAAGCTCCTTGTTTGGCTTTTCTGAAACCGGGGGAGGAGGGGTATCAAGCCCAGCTTACCTGCAGTGCCTATGTTACCATCTGTGCCTAGGATGTGCAATGGGCCCCTGCTCCCACTGTAGGGTTGAAGTTCCCTCCAGCTGGAGGCCTGTGCTCCTGACACTGCCTGGCCTGTTTGTCCTGCTCTGGATGAGCATGGAAAGGCTGTACCTGGTATTTCCTTAGGTCCTTGGTTTCCACATTCTAGACATCCAGCAGGAGTGACCATGCCGAGCCCCACATCTGAAAAGGGTCTCCCTTGTAGAGCAGCCGAGACATCTACAGATGGAAGAGTGCTCAGTGAGACAGGCCACAGGGGTCCCCGGGGAGAATCAGTGTCAGAGGATTCTGGAGGTTTCCAGCCTTGGGCTCTGTGGTTCCTCAAAGAGGTTATCTTTACCTAGGACCAGGCCTCTCCTCCTATGATTCAAGAGTAGATGAGTGCTCAGTGTCAGGAACTCTGATCTGGACCTATTTTTTATTTAGGTCACCAAGAGACAACCCCAACCCCTGAGCTAGAAGTGGTCCAGGCCCTGGCATGAGATTTTCTTCTAGCAACGTGATGCTTGCAGGGACAGGTAGAAAAGGTGGTGACCAGACCTGCTGTCCTCTGGGTAAGGACAGTGTGCCACCCACCCCCTGAGAGGCAGGTGGTGCCAGGCCACAGCACTGGGTGCCTGTACCCCTGGCTCTACAGACACCGGTCATGGAGGTCCCGCCCTCTGCACACTACCTTCTTGTTGCTCCTAGATTTCTTCTAGTCATTAAGCACTTGGAGCCATTTTTCTGTGCATCGAATCTGACATTTTTGCTCTCAGATGAAACACGATAAAGCTGAGCCGCCAGGATTCCTGGCGGGGACCTTGGATGCTGGGTCTTGGGCTCCAGGGCACTGATGGGACTGAGCGAGAAGGAGCCAGGGAAGGATAAACACAGGCTTAGCCCCTCTGGCCAATGGTCAGTGTGGCTTCGCCTTATGGCTCCAAGACATGCCGTCCTCAGGCCACAGACACCATGGGCTTTGGTCAGGTCCCAGCCTCCCAGTAGTGTCCTGGCACTAGCAGGTGCTGACCCTGAGACACAATTGCAGTTCCTGGTTTTTGGTGTGGAAAACCACCTCCAGGACAGAGTTCTGGGGCTGGGTTTGGCAGAAACCATGAGGCCTCCCAGGGATGGTGTGTCACTCCTACTTGCCACCAAATGCGCACACAGGCTGTCCCCCTGTCCAGCTCATCCTGCTGGACAAAATGGAGAAAGTCAGGGAATAGGCAGGGTGGGCAGCTGGGGTGCAGGGAGAGGCAGGTGCATGCTGGGAGGTCAGACCCTGTGAGGGCTGTGGGGGCGTCAGGTGTAGTGGGTTCCAGGTGCACCCTCAGTGCACTGGGGAGGTCTCAGGCCAGGCTCCCCGGACCCCGCCTGGGTGATGTGGTCACTTTCTGGGGGACTGCTGTCAGGCCCCAGCCACCCACCCTGGGCAGCACCATCACATCTCAGGACTGGACTTTCTGAGTCCTGAGACAGGACAGTGCTGCCCAGGCCTGACAGCCTGGGAGAACCTGCCAAGTCCTCCATCCCTAGACCAGCCTCCCACACAGCAGGGACACTTACCTCCACCTTCAGAGTGCTGAATAATCCATCTCACTCTAAGGCAACCAAGGCAGAGCTGAAGACCTGTGCCAGACTGGGAGCCAGTCCCCTCCCTAAGTGGGCCTGAGGGAAGCACCATCCCTGTCCAAATCCACCCCAAGTTTCAGCCCAGGAGACACATAGGGCAGGGAGAACGGGGCCTCCCTGCTGATTGACACTGGAAAAGTAAGACCTGGGAGAAGAGGAAGAGCAGGGCTGGCAGGGGATGATCCAGGCCCATGGAGAGGTCGAGCAGCAGCATACAGGTGCCCCTCCTGGGCTAGAGGCTGTGCCCTCTGCAGGCTCTGAGAGAGTCCAGTCCTTAGATGGGACAGTGCTACCCAGGGTGGGTGGCTGGGGCCTGACAGCAGTCCCCCAGGGAGTGACCACATCACCCAGCCAGGGTCCAGGAAGCCTGGGCTGAGACCTGCCCAGTGCACTGAGGGTGCACCTGGAGCCCACCCCACCTGGTGCCCCAAGAGCCCTCACAGGGTCTGACCTCCCAGCATGCACCTGCCTCTCCCCTGCACCCCAGCTGCCCACCCTGCCTGTTCCCTGACTTCCTCCATTCTGTCCAGCCCATAGACTGTGATCATCTCTCTGGCCGCTCTGGCCCTTTCTTCACCTCTGTCCTGTCAGAATCTCTGAGCAAGATCTCCCAGGTCCATCCAAACACCTGCTTTGTCCACTTTTGACTGGGCTATTGGACACCACTGGGCCATCCCAGCTGTCCACAGGGCCCTCCACAATGTGCATTGCACCTGGCATCTCCCAGCATGCTCAGCAGCCCCCACTGACCAGGTCCCTGCTGACACCTACAGGTCCCTGCTACCAGGCCTCACTAGCAGGACCTTCCTGACCAGCCCTCACTGACCAGGTCCTTACTGATAAAGCCTCACTGATCAGCTTTCACCAATCAAGGCCTTATTGCCTGGCCCCACAGATGAGGCCCCACTGACCAGGCCTCCAGGGAACAGGCTGCCACTGACAAGTCTCCTACTGACCAGGCCTGAGGTGACCAGATGCCCCTGACCTGGACCCTAGAGAGTAGGCCCCATTAAACAGGCACCCACTGCTCAGATCCCCACTGACTAGGTCACCACTGATTAGACCAGTGCTTCAAAAGCCACCACTGACCAAGTCCTCCCTGATCAGGCAATAGGGTCATGACTGGTGGAACCTGACCAGTGAGGCCTTATCAGTAAGAACCTGGTCAGTGAGGCCTGGTCAGCAGGGACCTGGTCAGTGAGGCCTGGTCAGCAGGGACCTGGTCAGTGGGGGCTGCTGAGCATGCTGGGAGATGCCAGGTGCAATGCGCATTATGGAGGGCCCTGTGGACAGCTGGGATGGCCCAGTGGTGTCCAATGGCCCAGTCAAAAGTGGACAAAGCAGGCATTTGGATGGACCTCGGAGATCTTGCTCAGAGATTCTGACAGGAATCAGGCTCCCACTAATTAGGTTCCACTGACCAGGCTGCCCTGATCAGGGCCCCACTCACAAGGGCCCCCCTGATGCGGTCATGCCCACCAGGCCCGGCTGACTAGGTCCTGTGTGACCAGGCCTCCACTGAAGAGCACCTTTTGACCTGGTCACCAGTGACCCAGCCCGTGCTGACAAGGCCACCACTACACTCCATATGACCAGGTCTTCACTGACCAAGCCCCCACAGCCCAGGTTTCCACTGACAGACACCAAATGACCGGCTGCCATGAGGTCCCCCACTCACCCAGACCCTCACTACTAGATCCCCCTAATCATACCCTCTCAAAGCACACCCCTGCTGACCACACCCCCATTAAATAGGCCTCACTGACCAAGTCCCAACTGACTAGGTCCACTGAGAAGGCCCACACTGATCAGGCCCCTGTGACCAAGCCCCCACTGGCAAGGCCAAAGTGACCAGGTACCCACTGGCCATGTCTCAAGTGACTAACCCCGCTGAGTAGGCCTTCACTGACTAGGTCCCCCGCTCCACAGGATCTCACTCATCAGGCCCTCACTGACCCAGGTTGCCACTGACCAGACCTTGCTGCTCAGGTGACAGCCAAACCATATTATTCTGCCCCGACCCCTCAATCTCATATTCTCCTCACATTGTAAAATACAATCATGCCTTCCCAATAGTCTCCCAAAGTCTTAACTCATTCCAGCATTAACACAAAGGTCCAAAGTTCAAAGTCTCAGCTGAGACCTGCCTAGACTAGACTTCCATTCAGCTAAGAGACTGTAAAATAAAAAATAAGTTAGTTACTTCCAAGATATAATGAGGGTACAGGCAGTGGTTAAACATTCCCAATCCAAAAGGAAAAAATTTGCTGAAACACACACACAACACACACACACACACACACACACACACACCCAGGACTACAGGCCCCATGAAGGCTGAATCTTAGCAGGGCAGTCATAAAATGCTGAAGCTCCAAAGTAATCTTGACTCCATCTCTCAAACTGAGGGCACACTGCTGTGAGTGGTGGGCTCCCAAGGGCTCTGCTCCTGTGGCTTTGCAGGGTTCTGCCACCACATCTGCTCTAACAGGCTGAGAGGCATTAAGTGACAGTGGCTTTTCCACTTTCAGGGTGCAGGTTGTCGTGGAACTACCATTCTGGGATCTGGAGGATGGTGGCCCCCTTGTCACAGAATCACTAGGTGGTGCCCCAGTGGAAACTCTGAGTGGGGGGGTTCAACCCCACATGTTCCTTCTGCACGGCCCTAGCAGAGATTCGCCATGACAGCCCCACCCCTGCAGCAGGCTCTCCCCCGCACTCTCAGTCTTTTGCACACATCCTCTGAAATCTAGGTGGAGGCGCTAGGTGGAGCCTCCAAGCCTCCCCTCCTGTACTCGGTACACCTGAAGGCTTAAAACTACATAGAGGGCACCAAGGCTTCTGGCTTTATACCTCTGAAGATGTAAGCTGAGCTGCACCTGGGCCCCTTTCAGACATGTCTAGAGCTGGAGAGAAAGCAAATGATACAAGAAGCAGTCTCCTGAGGCTGTACAGGGATATGATGGCCTGGGTCTGGCCCATGAAACCATTCTTTCCTCCTAGGCCTCAGAACCTGCGATGAATGGAGATGCTTCAAAGCTCTCTGAAATGCCTTAGAGGCCTTTCCCCACATTGTCTTGGCTACTACCACTTGGCTCCTTTTTACTTAAGCCAATTTCTGAAGCCTTCCAAAATTACTCCCCTAAAAATGGGCTTTCTGTTCCACCACATCGCCAGACTACATATATTCCAAACTTTTCATCTCTGCTTCCCCTTTAAATCTAAGTTCAAACTTTAGGTCATTTCTATGCTCACTCATATGAAGACAGGCAATTAGAAGCAGATGCACCACCTCTTGAATGCTTCACTGCTTATACATTGATTATGCTAGACACCCTGAATCATCACACTTAGGTTCAAAGGTTTAAAGATCCCTAGAAAATGGGCACCAAGCAGCCACATTTTTGGCTAAGGCAAAACCAAAGTGACCTTTGTTCCAGTTCCCACTAACTTCCTCATTTCCCTTTGAGGCCACCTAACCTGGCCTTCACTGTCAGTATTTCTGTCAACATTTTGGTCACAACCATTTAAACAATTTCAAATATGTTCCAAACTTCCTCTTAAATTCCCATCTCCTACCGAGCATGCCAAACTCTAGCCTCTGCCCACTGCCCAGACCCAAACCTGTTCCCACATTGTCAGATGTCTTTAGCCAAATGCTCCATTTCTCAGCGCCAATGTACAGTGTTATCCTGTGAAAAAAAGTGTTAACTGCCTCACAATTATGTAGGCTCTACACAAAGAATAGTAGGTTTTGCCTCTGAGAGGCCTCACAAAACTTCAACTCCAAAAAGAGGGCAATAAAAGACTAGACATCTCATATAACAAGCACAGAAGCAAAACAAAAAAAGAAAAAGGCACGACGCGCTTATAAACAACCAGATCTCATGAAAATTCACTCACTTTCAGGAAAGACACATCAAGGAGATGTTGCTAAACAGTTTATTAATAACATACCCACATGACTCAAGCAACACCTACCTGTCCTCACTTGATCATTAAAAATGAAAATTTGACATCCGTTTTGGCAGGGACATGAAGCCAAACCATATGATTCTGCCCCAGTCCCCCTAAACCTTGGTGCTTCTCAAAATGCATAACTGGAGAAAAAAGTCTGCAAATTTACCAAACTTTTAAGCTCTGCTTCTCATTTAAATATAAGTTCCAACTTAAAATCATTTTTTGGTCACCTATAAGAGCACAGGCTGTTCGACGCGGCCAGGACACCTCTTCAGTTTCACTGTTTAGAAGTTCATTCCACCAGATACACCCTAAATCATCACCCTCAAGTTCAAAGTTTCACAGATCTCCAGGGCTGGGGCCACCATGCAGCCACTTTGCTAAGGCCAAACAAAAGAAACCTTGGCTCCTGTTCCCAGTAAGTTCCTGATTTCCATCTGAGACCTCCTCAGCCTGCCCTGTTCATCCTTCTGTCAGCCTTTTGATCACAACTATTTTACAAGTCTTGCAATTGTCAAAACTCTCTTTTATCTTTCTGTCTTCTTTTAAGCCCTCCAAACACTCCGACTCTGTTACCCACTTCTGAATCTGATTCTACATTTTAAGGTATCTTTGTCAAAGCCAGGCAATGCGGTAAAGGAAAAAAGTCCATATTCAGGGGAAGATTCAAGAAGGCTACAGATATATGCACAAAACAAAACCTGAGTGCTAATATCCAAGACAATGGAAAAGGGGCTTTGAAGGCATTTTAGAGCTCTACTCCCCAGTACCAATTTTCTGTATGATCACAAAGAAAAGAGGTTTAATTGGTTTACAGTTCTGCAGGCTGTAAAGGAGGCAGAGTGACTTCTGTCTCTCAGAGGACTCAGGAAGCCTCCCAATCATATCAAGGAGCAAAGAGATGTCTCATATGGCCAAAGTAAGAGCAAGACAGAGAGAGGAAAGGGAGGTCCACACACTTTGGAAATCTAGATCTCATGAGAACCCAATATCACGAGAACAGCATCAAGGAGATAGTACTAAGCATTCATCAATGACCTGTCCCCCACCCCTACCCCCCTCAAAATATACAATACCCCTCTCTCCAAATAAACCATGTACGCCCCCGCTGCAAACTCTGAACACTGTCCCCACCTTTCACCTCTCAAACCTAGGCATCTATGATTAAATCACCTGCCTCCAGGCCCAACCACCAACATGAAATATTACAATTGACATCCATTTTAGTGGGAAAACACGCAAATTATATTATTCTGTTCCTGCCTCCCCAAAATTACACACTCTGAAGCAGTGACCCAAGTTGTACCTGTACACAGCAGTGACCAGAGGCTGCACACAGTAGTGGGGCCATGGGGCTGGCCCAGGAAATCATTCTTCTCTCCTAGGTCCCAGGGCCTATGACATCAAGGGCTGCTGCAAAGTTCTCTGAAATGGCTTGAAGGCCTTATCCTTATTGTCTGGCTATTAGCACTGGGTTCCATTTTATACAAATTTCTGAAGCCTTCTTGAATTTTCCTCCTGAAAATCAGCTTTTCTTTTGGAGCACTTGGCCAGGCTGCAAATTTTCCAAACTTTGAAGCTCCACTTCTCATTTAAACATGTTTCACCAACTTGACGTGATTTCTTTGATCACACCCAAGAGTACAGGCTGTTCAATGCAGGTAAAATGCCTCTTGAGCTTTGCTGCTTAGAAGTTTGCTTTACCACATACTACCTGAATCATCACCGTCAAGTTCAAAGTTTCACAAATCTCCATGGCAGATGCACCATGCAGCCATGTTCTTTGTTATGGCAAAACAAAAGTCATCTTGGCTCCTGTTCCCAGTAAGTTCCCCCATTTTCATTTGAGACCTTCTAAGCCTGTCCTTCACTGTACATTCTTCAGTCTGTCTATCACAACTATTTACCATGTTTACAATGGTCCAAACTTTCCCCTCATTTTACTGTCTTCTAAGGCCTTTAAACTCTCTGACCTCTGGCCCTTACCCACTTCCGAACCTGCTTCTACATTTTCAGCTATCTTTGTCCCAGCCCGGCAATGTGATAAAAATAGAAAAATCCATTTTCAGGGGGGAAAATTCAAGAAGGCTTCAGATATTTGCATATAAAAGAAACCAATTGCTTATAGTCAAGAAATGAGTAAAAAAACCTTGAGGGCATTTTAGAGCTCCACTCTACGTATCAATTTTCTGTAATATTATTTTAAAAACAGGTTTAATTGGCACATGGTTCTGCAGGCTGTAAAGGAAGTGTAGTGGCTTCTGCTTCCGGGAGGAGTCAGGAAGCCTCCTAACCAAACCAGCAGGCCAAGCGGCAATGGGATGTTTTACATGGCAGCAGTAGGAGCAAGACAGAGAGAAAAAGGTGCCGCAGGCTGTTATACAACAGATCTCATGAGAACTCACTATCAAGAGATCAGCATCGAGAAGATTAACCATAGGTGAAGTATCCACCACCCACACTACCGCCCACTGTTTCCAGACAGAAGCCTCCTGCAGAGGCAGAGACTCTTGGAAAACCTTTACTACCGCAGTGCAGAAGGCAAATATGGGCTTGGGGCTCCAACCCAAGAAGGCACCATCCTCCAGACCCCAGATTCATAAACCCACCAACAGCTCACATCCTCAGTATGGAAAAGCTACAGGCATGCAACATTAGCCCAGCCCATGAGAGCAGCCATGGGGGCTGAAGCCTGCAAAGCCACAGGTGCACTGCCCTAGCAGAGGTTTTCCATGAGCCTCTGCCTTTGCAGAAGGCTACTCCCTCTTGCTACTCCACACCACCCTCACACTTCCTCCTGCCAACATACTCCTCCCCCACCCTCCCTACCCCTTTTTTATCCACCCCCAACCCCTTCCCGTCCATGATTAAATCACCTCCCCACCAGGCCCCACCTCCAATATTCAGGATTACAATTCACATGAGTTTTCAGCAGAGAAGCACAGCCAAGCCATAGCATTCTGACCCTGGACCCCCAGAATCTCATGGCCATCTCACAGAGCAAAATACAATCATGCCTTTTCAAAAGTTGCCCAAAAGTCTTAACTCATTCCAGCATTAAGTCAAATATAAAAAGTTCAACATCTCATCTGAGACAAGGCTACAGTCCCTTTTGCCTATGAGTCCCTGAATTTAAAAGGGAGTTCTTTTCTTTCAAGGTACAATGATGGTACAGGCATTGGGTAAGCTTTGTCAATCCAAAGGGAAGAAATTTCCCAGAAAAATAACACAAATGGGACCACAGGCCCAGTGCAATTCCAAAACCCAAGAGTCCAGGATCCATTCAATCTCACAGCTCCAAAATCATGAAGAAAACCCACTATCACATGGACAGCAATAAGAAGATTGTGTTTAATCATTTGTGAAGGATCCATACCCCACCACCACATTTTACCCCTCACTCCCCACCGTAATCCCCCATGCTCCCTACCCGCCCCCCCCCACCTTCCAAACTCCACTCTCCACCAGGCTCCACCTTTAACATTCTGGATTACAATTCCATATGAATTTTGGTAGGGACACAGAGCTAAATTTTATTATTCTGTCTTTGGCTCCCCAAATCTCATGTCCTTCTCACACTGAAAAATACAATGATGCCTTCCCTACAGTTCCCCCAAAGTTATATATCATAGCAGCATTTATACAAATGCCCAAAGCTTAAAGTCTCATTTGACACAAGGGTACAGTCCCTTAGTCCCATGAGCCTCTGGCCAATACCCACTTCTGAGGCTGCTATCTTTGTTGCACCCTGGCAATGTGGTTAAAGAAGAAAAGTCAATTTTCAGGGGGAAATTTATGAAGGCTTCAGATATAACCATGGACACAAGATGAGGGTTGGTTGCCAAGACAATGAAGAAAATCTCTTGAAGACATTTCAAAGCTTCACTTCGCAGCATTAATTTTCTATGTGATCATAAAGAAAAGAAGTTGAATTGGCTGAGGGTTTGGCAGCCTGTAAAAGAAGCATAGAGGCTTCTGCTTCTGGGAGGACTCAGGAAGCCCCCCAAACATACCAAAAGACCAAGCGGCAGAAGGATGTTTCATATGGCAGAAGTAGAAGCAAGACAGAAAGGAAAGAGGTACCACACACTGGTACACAACCAGATCTCGGGAGAACTCCCTATCACAAGGTGAGCATCGAGAAAATGGTGCTTAACCACTGGTGAAAGATCCGCTCCCAACCACCCTCCCACCCCCCACCGTTTCCAGGAAGAAGCCTGTTGCAGAGGCAGAGGCTCTTGGAAAACCTCTACTAGGGCAGTTCAGAAGGAATATATGGGCTTGGAGCCCCCATGCAGGAGGTTACTATCCTCCAGACCCCAGATTCATAGACCCACCAACAGCTTGAACTCTCAGTGTGGAAAAGCTACAGGCACTCAACCCCAGCTCAGCCCAGGACAGCAGCCATGGGGACTAAACCCTGGAAAGCCACAGGGGCACTGCCCTAGTAGAGGTTTTCCATGAGGCTCTGCCTCTGCAGCAGGGTAGTCCCCCTTCCTACCACCCACCACCCTCTCACCACCCTAGCCAGCCTACCTCTCTCCACCCTCCCCACTCTCTTTTCCTCCTACCCCCCACCATCATCCCATCCATGATTAAATCACCTCCCACCAGGCCCCACCTCCAACATTTGGGAATACAATTCCACATGAGTTTTCATAGGAAAACACAGCCAAACCATATTATTCTGACCCTGACACCCCCTGAATCTCATGTCCTTTTCACAGAACAAAATACAAACAAGACTTTTCAAAAGTTTCCAAAAGGCAGCAGTAACTCAAATATAAAAAGTTCAAAGTCTCATCCAATGCAAGGATAGAGTCCCTTCTGCCTATGAGTTCCTGAATGTAAAAGGGAGTTTTTACTGTCAAAATACAGTGATGGTACACACATTGGGTAAGATTTCTCAGTCCATTGGGAAGAAATTTTCCAGGAAAATAACACAATTGAGACACAGGCTTAATGTAAGTCCACAACCCAGCAGGACAGTATTCATTCATCATGAGAACTCACTATCACACAGACAACATTAAGGACATAGGGTTTAACCATTTGTGAAGAATCTGCCCCCCAGCCCCATCTTTTACCCCCAACCCCAGCATAAAACCCCCAAACTCCCAAACCCTCACTTCCAACCCCCACTGTCCACCATGATTGAATCGCCTTCCACCAAGCCCCAACTCTGACATTCCCCATTACAATTCCACATGAGTTTTGGTTGGGACACAGAGCCAAATCATATTATTCTGCCCTGGCCCCCCAAAGCTCATGTCCCTCTCACACTGCAAAATACAATGATGCCTTCTCTACAGTCCCCCAATGTCTTAACTCATTCCAGCATTTACTCAAATGTCCAAAGCCCAAAGCCTCATCTGAGGTAAGGCTACAATCCCTTCTGCCCCCCGAATCTCTGAAATACAAAGCAACTTAACTACTTCCAAGGTACAATGATTGTACAGGCATTGGGTTAGCATTCCCAACCAAAAGGAAGAAATTTGCCAGAAAGAAACACAAAACACAGATGGGACTTACACACCCCCTGTAAGTCAAAAACCCAGCAGGCCAGTCTTTCAATCCTACAGCTCCAAACCATCTTTTTTGAATCTACGTCCCACATCCAGAGCACAAGGGGATGTGATGGCTGGGGTCCCAAGGCCTTGGGCAGGTCTGCACCTGTTGCTTTGCAGGTTTTAGCCCCCACAGCTGTTCTCACGGGCTGAGCTGGTGTTGAGGGCCTATAGCTTTTCAACACTGAGGGTACAAGCTGTTGGTGGGTCTATGAATCTGGAGTGTGAATAATGGTGCCTCCCTGTGTGGGGGGCTCAAACACAATGTGTTCCTTCTGTACTGCCCCAGTAGAGGTTTCCCATGAAGCTCTCGCCTCTTGGAAAAGCTTCTGTCTGGAAACCCAGGTTTTTCGGTACATACTCTGGAGTCTACACAAAGGCTCCCAAGTCTCTGGTCTTGTGCTCTGTGCACCTGCTGGCTTAAAACTATGTGGAAGTGACCAAGGCTTGGAGCTTGCACCCTCTGAAGCAGTGATCCAAGCTGTACCTGTGCAACTTTCAGCCATGGCTGGAGCTGGAGCTGCAGGGATGCAGGCAGCAGTGTCCTGAGGCTGCACACAGCAGGGTGGCCATGGGGCTGGCCCAGGAAACCATTCTTCTGCCTTAGGCCTCAGGGCCTGTGACAGCAAGGGCTGCTGCCAAGGTCTCTGAGATGCCTTCAAGGTCTTTTTCCCATTGTCTTGGCTATTAGCACTGGGCTCCATTTTATGCAAATTCCTGAAACTGTCTTAAATTTTCCCACTGAAAATCAACTTTTCTTTTTGACCACTTGGCCAGGCTGCAAATTTTTCAAATTTTTAAGCTCTACTTCTCCTTTAAATATAAGTTTCAACTTAAAGTTATTTATTTGGTCACACCTAACAGGCTGTTCGATGCATACAGGACACCTCTTGAGCTTTGCTGCTTAGTTCATTCCACCAGATACACCCTAAATTATCACCCTCAGGTTCAAAGTTTCACAAGTCTCCAGGGCAGGGGCACCAAGCTGCCACGTTCTTCCCTAAGGCAAAACAAAAGTAACCTTGACTTCTGTTCCCAGTAAGTTTCTAATTTTCATCTGAGACCTTCTACGTCTGGCCTTCCCTGTCCATCCTTCTGTCACCCTTTTTATTATAACTATTTAACAAGTCTCTACAATAGTCGAAACTTTCCCTCATCTTCCTGTCTTCTTCCAAGCCCTCCAAACTCTCTAACCTCTGGCTGATTCGACATTTCTGAACCTGCTTCAACTTTTTCTGAACGTGCTCCGACATTTTCAGCTATCTTTGTTGCAGCCTGGTAATGTGGAAAAAGAGTAAGAGTCCATTTTCAGGGGGGGGAAATTCACACAGGCTTCAGATATTTGCATAAAAAGAAACTGCGTGATGATTACCAAGACAAGGAGGAAAAGGCCTTGAAGACATTTCATAGCTCCACTTCACAGCACTAATTTTCCATACGGTCATTCAAAAAGAGGCTGAACTGGCTCATGGTTCTGCAGGCGTTAAAGGAATTATAGAGGCTTCTGCTTCTGAGAGGACTCAGGAAGCCTCCCAGTCATACCGGAAGACCAAGCGACAACAAGATGCTTTATATGACAGAATTAGGAGTAAGACAGAGAGAGGAAAGAGATGCCACACCCTGTTATACAACCAGATCTCATGAGAACTCCCTATCGCAAGGTAAGCTGCAAGAAAATGGTGCTTAACCCTTGGTGAAATATCCACCCCCCTACTCCTCCCACCCCCCCACCCCCCCCCCCAACTGTTTCCAGTAAGAAGCCTGTTGCAGAGACAGAGCCTCTTGGAAAACCTCTACTAGGGCAGTCCAGAAAAATAATATGGGTTTGGAGCCCCCATGCATAGGCCACCATCCTCCAGACCCCAGATTCATAGACTGACCAACAGCTTTCACTCTCAGTGTGGAAAGCTACAGGCACTCAACACCAGCCCAGCCCATGAGAGCAGCCATGGGGACTAAACCCTAGAAAGCCACAGGTGCACTGCCCTAGTAAAGGCTACCTCTGCAGCAGGGTAGTTCCCCCTTCCTACCACCCACCACCCTCTCACCACCCTACAGCCAGCCTACTCCTCCCCATGCTCCCCCACTTTTTTCCTTCCACTCTCACCACTATCCCGTCCATGATTAAATCACCTCCCACCAGGCCCCACCTCCAACATTTGGGAATACAATTCCACATGAGTTTTCATTGGGAAACACAGCCAAACCATATTATTCTGACCCTGACACCCCCACATCTCATGTTCTTCTCACAGGGCAAAATACAAACAAGCCTTTTCAAAAATTTCCAGAAGTCTTAACTCACCCAGCAGTAACTGAAATGTAAAAGGTTCAAAGTCTCATCCAGGACAAGAATACAGTCCCTTCAGCCTGTGAGTCCCCTAAGTTTAAACGGGAGTTCTTTTCTTTCAAGATACAATAATGACATAGGCATTGGGTAAACTTTCTCAATGCAAAGGGAAGATTCTTCCAGAAAAATAACAAAATTGGGACACAGACCCAATGCAAGTCCAAACCCCAGCAGGACGGTGTTCATTGATTACGAGAACTCACTAACACACAGACAGCATTGATAGTGCGTAACCACTTGAGAAAGATCTGTGCCCCAGCCCCATGTTTCACCCCCACCTCCAACATGAACTCCATTTCTCGCCATACCCCCACTTCCAGCCCTCACTGTCCACCATGATTAAATCACCTTCCACCAAGCCCCAACTCTGACATTCCCCATTACAATTCCACATGAGTTTTGGTTGGGACACAGAGCCAAATCATATTATTCTTCCCCCTGGCCCCCCCAAAGCTCATGTCCCTCTCACACTGCAAAATACAATGATGCCTTCTCTACAGTCCCCCAATGTCTTAACTCATTCCAGCATTTACTCAAATGTCCAAAAAAGCCCAAAGTCTCATCTGCCCCAATGCTACAGTCCCTTCTGCCCCGGAGCCTCTGAAATACAAAGCAAGTTAACTACTTCCAAGGTACAATGATCGCACAGGCATTGGGTAAGTATTCCCAGTAAAAAGGAAGAAATTTGCCAGAAAGAAGCACAAAACACAGATGGGACTTACACACCCCATGCAAGTCAAAAACCCAGCAGGACAGTTACAGCTCCAAAACCATCTTTTTTGAATCTGTGTCCCACATCCAGAGCACAAGGGGATGTGATGGCTGGGGTCCCAAGGCCTTGGGCAGCTCTGCACCTGTGGCTTTGCAGAGTTTATCCCCCACAGCTGCTCTCATGGCTAGGCTGGTGTTGAGTGCCTGTAGCTTCTCAACACTAAGGGTCAAGTTGTTGGTGGGTCTATAAATCTGGGGTCTGGATAAATCTGAAGCCTCCTGTATGGGGGCTCCAACCCTATCTGTTCCTTTTGTACTGCCTGAGATTTACCATGAGGCTCTGCTCTTGGAAAAGCTTCTGCCTGTATACCCAGGCTTTCCCATACATCCTCTGGAGTCTAGATGAAGGCTCCGAAGCCTCTAGTTTAGTGCTCTATGCACCTGCTGGCTTAACACTGTGTGGAAGCCACAAGGCTTGGAGCACCCTCTGAAGCAGTGACCCTAGCTATAACTGTGCATTCCTCAGCCCCTGTAGCTGGAGCTGTAGGGATGAAGGCAGCAGTGTCCTGAGGCTGCACACAGCAGTGGGGCCATGGGGCTGGCCCAGGAAACCATTCTTTTCTCTTCAGCCCCAGGGCCAGTGACAGCAAGAGCTGCTACATAGGTCTCTAAAACACCTTCATCATCTTTTTCCCTTTGTCTTGAATTACCAGCACTGGGCTCCCGTTTATGCAAATATCCGAAGCCTTCTTGAATTTTCCCCTGAAAATCAGCTTTACTTTTTGACCACTTGGCCAGGCTGCAAATTTTCCAAAGGTTTAGGCTCTGCTTCTCATTTAAATATTAGTTCCAACTTGAGGTCATTTCTTTGGTCACACATAAGAGTAGGGGCTGTTCGACATAGGGACAACTCTTGAGCTTTGCCACTTAGAAGTTCATTCAACCAGATGCATCCTAAATCATCACTCTCAAGTTCAAAGCTTCACAGATCTCCAGGGCAGGGTCACTGTGCAGCCAAGTTCTTTGCTACAGCAAAACAAAAGTAACTTGGCTCCTGTTCCCAGTAAGTTTCTCATTTTCATCTGAGACATTCTAAGCCTGGGCTTCACTGTCCATCCTTCTGTCAGCCTTTTAATCACAACTATTTAACAAAGTCTCTATAATGTTCCAAACTTTCAATCATCTTCAAGTCTTCCTCCAGGTCTGCTAAACTTTCTAACCTCTGGCCATTACCCATGAACCTGCTTCTACATTTTCAGCTATCTTTGCTGCAGCCTGGCAATGTGGTAAAAGAAAAGTTCGCTTTCAGGGGGAAACTTCAAGAAGGCTTCAGATATTTGCATTAAAAATAGCACAGTGCTAACAGCCAAGAGATTGGCATAAAGGCCTTGAAGGCATTTCATAGTTTCACTCCACAGCATTAATCTTCTGTATGTTCTCTATGTTCATAAAGAAAGAGATTTAATTTGACTCACAGTTCTGCAGGCTGTAAAGGGAGCATCGTGGTTTCTGCTTCTAAGAGGACTCAGGAAGCCTCCCAATCATTCCAGAAGGCCAAGCAGCAATGCAACGTTTCATATGGCAGGAGTAGGAGCAAGACAGAGAGAGGAAAGAGGTGCCACACCCTGGTATACAACCAGATCTCATGAGAACTCACCATCATGAGGACAGCATCAAGAAGATGGTGCTTACCCATTGGTGAAGAATCCATTTACCCCCCCGCTGTTTCCAGGCAGAAGCCTGCTGCAGAGGCAGAGCCTCTTGGAAAACCTGTACTAGGGCAGTGCAGAAGGAAAATAGGGGCTTGGAGCCCCCCACACAGGAGAGTACCATCCTCCAGACCCCAGATTCATAAACCCACCAACAGCTCCCACCCTCAGTATGGAAAAGCTACAGGTACTCAATACCAGCCCAGCCCATGAGAGCAGTCATCAGGGCTAAAGCCTGCAAAGCCACAGGTGCACTGTCCTAGTAGAGGTTTTCCATGAGCCTGCTTCTGCAGCAGGCTACTCACCCTTTCTACTACCCCCCCACTCTCCCACTACCTTATTGCCATCCTACCCTTTCCCACCTTACCCACCTCTTTTTCCTTCCAACCCCATCCCTCTCCAGTTCATGAATAAAACACCTTTCACCTGGCCCCACCTGCAACATTTGGAATTACAAATACACATGAGTTTTGGTAGGGACACACAGCCAACCGTATTATTCTGACCCTGATCCCCCAAATCTTATGGCCTTCTCACAGAGTAAAATACCATCATGCCCTTTAAAAAGTTGCCAAAAGTCTTACCTCATTCCAGCATTAACTCAAATGTAAAAAGTTCAACATCTCCTCTGAGTCAAGGTTACAGTCCCTTTTGCCTATGAGTCCCTGAATTTAAAAGGGAGTTCTTTTCTTTCAGGGTACAATGAAGGTTCAGGCATTGGGTAAGCTTTCTCAATCCAAAGGGGAGAGAATTCCCAGGAAAATAACACAAATGGGACCACAGGCCCAATGCACATCTAAAATGCAGCAGGACAATATTCATTCAATCTCACAGCTCCAAAATCATCACAAGAACTCACCACCATGAGGAAAGCATTAAAAAGATGGTGTTTAACCATCGGTGAAGACCCTCCCCCACATTCACCTTCCACCCCTCACTTCCACCATAATCCCCCCATTTTCCCCAACCCCCACCTTCCAACACCCACTGCCCTCCATGATTAAGTCACCTTCCACCTGACTCCACTTTTAACATTTTTGATTACAATTCCACATGAGTTTCTGTAGGGACAGACAGCCAAATCTTGTTATTCTGTCCCTGCCTCCCCAAATCTCATGTTGCAAATCCTTCTCACTTTGCAAAATACAATGATGCCTTCTCTACAGCCCCCCAATGAGATTTAACTCATTCCAGCATTTACTCAAGTGTCTGAAGCCCAAAGTCACATCTGAGACAAAGCTGCAGTCCCTTCTGCCCCTGAGCCTCTGAAATATAAAAGCAAGTTTAACTACTTCCAAGGTACAATGACTGCCCAGGCATTGTATAAGAATTCCCAGCCAAAAGGAAGATTTTTGCCAGAGAAAAGAACAAAACACAATTGGGACTTAAGGTCCCATGAAAGTCCAAAACACAGCAGGCTAGTTCTTCAAACCTACAGCTCCAAAGTCATCCTTATTTAGTCCTTGGCCGACATCCAGGGCACAGGGCTGTGAGGGCAGGGCTCCCAGGGCCTTGGGCAGATCTGCACCTGTGACTTAGCAGCATTCAGCCCCCGCAGATGCTCTCATGGGCTGTGATGGTGTTGAGTGCTGGTACTTTTTACCCCCTGAGGGTACAAGGCTCTTGGTGAGTCTATGAATTTGGGGTCTGGAGGATGGTGGCCTCCAGTGTGAGGGCTCCAACCCCGTATTTTTTCTCTGTACTGCCACAGTAGAGGTTTCCCATGAGGCTCTGCCTCTTTGGTAGCCTTCTGTCTGAACACTCAGGCATTTTCATACCTTTTCAAAACCTGTATGAAGGCTTTCAAACTTCCGGACTAGAGCTCTGTGCACCCTCTGGCTTAACACTATGTGGAAGCCACCAAGGCTTATAGCTTGCACCCTCTTAAGCAGTGACCCAAGCTGTACCTGTGCATCTGTGAGTCAAGGCCAGAGCAGCAGCTGGAGCTGCAGGGATGCAGGCAGCAGTGTCCTGAGGCTGCACAGAGCAGCAGGCCATGGGGCTGGCCCAAGAAACTATTCTCTCCTAGGCCCCAGGGCCTGTGACAGCAAGGGCTGCTACAAACATCTCTGAAATGCCTTCAAGGCTTTTACCCCCCATTGTCTTGGCTATTACTACTGGGCTCCATTTAATGCAAATTTCTGAAGCCTTCATGAATTTTCCCCCCTGAAATTCAGCTTTTCTTTTTGACCACTTGGCCAGGCTGCAAACTTTTCTAACTTTTGAGCTCTGCTTGTCATTTAAATACAAGTTCCAACTTAAGCTCATTTCCTCGGTCACACATAAGACCACAGGCTGTTTGACCCAGATGAGACACCTCTTGAGATTTACTGCCTATAAGTTCATTCCACCAGATACCTCCTAAATCATCACCCTCAAGTTTAAAGTTTCACAGATCTCCAGGGCAAGGTTACACTCCAGCTTCGTTCTTTGCCACAGCAAAACAAAAGTAACCTTGGCTCCTGTTCTTAGTAAGTTCCTCATTTTCATCTGGGACCTCCTAAGCCTGGCCTTCACTGTCCATCCTGCTGTCAGCCTTTTAATCACAACTATTTCCCTCAGATGAAGAGGGAACGTTTGGAACACTGTAGATACTTGTCCCTGTCTTCTTCCAAGCCCTCCAAACTCTCTAACCTGTGGCTTCTAGCCACTTCTGAACCCACTGTTACATTTTCAGCTATGTTTGTCACAGCCTGGCAATGTAGTGAAAGAGAAAAAACTCAATTTTCAGGAGGAAACTTCAAGGAGGCTTCAATATTTACATAAAAAAGAAGCCCAGTGCTAGTAGACAAGACGCTGGGGGAAACGTCACTGAAGGCATTTCACAGCTCCACTTTACAGAACTAATTTTCTGTATGATCATAATGAAAGGGCTTTAATTGGATCACAGTTCTGCATGCTGTAAAGGAAGCACAGTGGCTTCTGCTTCTGGGAGGATTCAGGAAGCCTCCCAATCATACCAGAAAGACAAGCGGTAATTAAATGTTTCATGTGGAAGGAGTAGGAGCAAGACAGAGAAAGAGGCTGTAAGGTCGATAGCCTCGCTGGGAGCCGGATGAACAACACCCACCCCTCTCCATGTCTGATACTCAGCATCTGACTTCTCCATGCGGGCTCCCCCTCACCCACACCCACTTCTTGTTCTGCTCCCAGATCTATACTCAGCACTAAACTATGCATTCTCAGCACTAAACTATGCATTCGAACCCCCCAAAATTTAAAAAATCCCGCCAAGCATTACCCAATGGCAGCTCACCCCATATATCCTTAGCCAGCCCCACCTTATGCCTTGTTTCCCCAATATCCAATCAATTGCCTCTAACCCCTATAAAACCCCACACCCAAGAGGAGTCAAGCGTGACTTCTCTGGCCCCCCCTTCTGGACCACAGAACCTCGCCCGGGAGCTTAATAAATTGGCATTTAATTTTCCTAGGCTGGTCTCAGTTTCTTCATTTTAAACTCGGCAATAACCCTTACAGAGGTGCCACACCCTGTTATACAACCAGATCTCATGAGAACTCACTATCATGAGGACAGCATCAAGAAAATGGGGCTTGAACACTGGTGAAGGATTCACCCCCAACCCTCCTCCACCCACTACTGTTTCCAGGCAGAAGCCTGCTGCAGAGGCAGAGCCTCTTGGAAAATCTGTACTCTGGCAGTGCAGAAGGAAAATATGGGCTCGGAGCTCCCATGCAGGAGGCCACCATCCTCCAAGAGTCTCGCCTCTGCAACAGGCTACTCCCCCTTCCTACTACCCACTACCCTCCCACCACCCTATATCCAACCTATTTTCCCCACCCTACCCACCCCTTTTTCCTTATACCCCCACCTTCTTCCAGTTCATAATTAATCACCTCCCACCAGGCCCCACCTCCAACATTTGGGATTACAATTTCACATGAGTTTTGGTAGGAAAACAGCCAAACCATATTATTCTTTGACCCCTGGAATCTCATGTCCTCCTCACAGAGTAAGACATAATTACGCCTTTTCAAAGGTTTCCAAAACCCTTAACTCATTCCAGCATTAACTCAAATGTAAAAAGTTCAAAGTCTCATCCGAGACAAGGCTACAGTCTCTTCTGCCTATGAGTCCCTGAATTTAAAAGGGAGTTCTCTTTCAAGGTACAGTGATGGTACAGGCATTGGGTAAGCTTTCTCAGTTCCAAGGGAAGAAACTTCCCAGGAAAATAACCCAAATGGGACCACAGGCCCAATGCAAGTCCAAACCCCAGCAGGCCAGTATTCATTCAATGTCACAGCTCCAAAATCATGAATAGAACTCACTACTAAAAGGGCAGCATTAAGGAGATGGTGTTGAGCCATTTGTGAAGGATCCATCCCCGACTCCTGCCTTTCACTCCCACCCCTCACCACGATTCCCTTAAATTCTCCCCACCACCCCCACCTTCCAACCTCCACTCTCCACCGTGATTAAATCACCTTCCACCAGCCCCTACCTTTAACATTTCCCATTACAATTCTACATGAGTTTTGGTAGGGACACAAAACCAAATCATATTATTCTGCTCCTGGCCCCCAAATCTCATGTCTTTCTCACATTGCAAAATACAATGATGCCTTCCTTACAGTCCCTCAAATCTTAACTGATTCCAGCATTTACTCAAATGTCCAAAGACCAAAGTCTCATCTGACACAAGGCTATAGTCCCTGCTACCCATAAGCCTCTGAATTAAAAGGAAGTTAACTACTTTCAAGGTACAATGATTGCACAGGCAATGGGTAAGCATTCCCAGCTAATGGAAAGAAACTTGCCAGAAAGAAGAACAAAACACACATTGGGACTCACAGGATACATGAAAGTTCAAAACCCAGCAGGACAGTCATTCATTTCTACAGCTCCAAAATTATCCTTTTTGAATCCTTGTCCCGCATCCATGGTACTAGGGTGTGAGGGCTGGGCTCCCAAGGCCTCGGGCAGATCTGCACCTGTGGGTTTGCAGTGTTCGGCCCCCGTGGGGGCACTCATGCAATGGGCTGATGTTGACTGCCTGTAGCTTTTCCTCACTGAGAATGCAAGCTGTTGGTGGATCTATGAATCTGGGGTTTGGAGAAAGGTGCCTCTATTTATGAGGGCTTCAACCCTATATGTCCCTTCTTTGCTGGCCTTTTTAGTATAGGTTTCCCATGAGGCTCTGCCTCTTGGAAAAGCTTCTAGCTGGACATCCAGGTTTTTCTATATATCCTCTGGAGTCTAGACAGAGGCTCCCAAAAGCCTCTATTCTCTTGTTCTGTGCACCCGCTGGCTTAACACTATGTGGAAGCCATCAAGGCTTGGAGCCACCCGTGAAGCAGTGACCCATGATTTACCTGTACATCTTTCAGCCATGGCTGGAGCTGGAGCTGGAGCTGCGGGGATGCAGGCAGCAGTGTCCTGAGGATGCACACAGCAGCAGGGCCATGGAGCTGGCCCAGGAAACCATTCTTCTCTCCTAGGCCCCAGGGCCTGTGACCCCCAAGGGCTGCTGCAAAGGTCTCTGAAATGCCTTCAAGGCCTTTTCCCTTTGTCTTGGCTATTTGCAGTGGGCTCCTTTTTATGCAAACACCCTGAACTTTCCTGAATTTTTCTCATGAAAATCAGTTTTTCTTTTTGACCACTTGACCAGGCTGCAAATTTTCCAAACTTTTGAGCTTCACTTCTCATTTAAATAGAAGTTTTAAATGAGGTCATTTTTTAGGTCATACATAAGAATACAGGCTGTTCCACGCAGACAGGACATCTCTAGAACTATGCTTCTGCCTAGATGTTCATTCCAGCAGATACATCCTAAATCAACACCCCCAAGTTCATAGTTTCACAGATCTCCAGGGCAGGGTCACAGTGCAGCCACGTTCTTTGCTAAGGTCAATCAATTGTAACCTTGGCTCCTGTTCACAGGAAATTCCTCATTTTCGTCTAAGACTTTTTAAGTCTGGCCCTCAATGTCCATCCTCTGTCAGCCTTCTGATCACAAGTATTTAACAATTCTCTACAGTGGTCCAAACATTTCCTCATCTTGATGTCTTTTAAGATTTCCCAACTCTCCCGGCCTCTGTATTTTATGTACTTCTGAACCTGCTTCTACCTTTTCAGCTCCTTTTGTTAGAGCCTGGCAATGTGGTAAAAGAAGGAAAGTCCATTTTCAGGGGGAACATTCGCGAAGGCGTCAGATATCTGCATGAAAAGAAGCTGAGTGCTGGTTGCCAAGACAATGGGGAAAAGGCCTAGAAGGCATTTCATAGCTCCACTTCACAGTACTAATTTTCTGCATGATCGTAAGAAGGTGAATAGCCTCATGGGTCCGCAAGCTGTAAAAAACGCATAGCAGCTTCTGCTTTGGGGAGGAATCAGGAAGTCTCTCAATCATACCAGAAGGCCAAGGGGTAAGGAGATGTTTCATATGGCAGGAGTAGGAGCAAGACTGAGAGAGCAAAGAGGTGTCACACGCTGTTATACAAGCAGATCTCATGAGAACTCACTATCATGAGGACAGCATCAAGAGACGGTGCTTAACCATGGGTGAAGGATCCTCCCCCACCCTCACCCCCACCTCCCACTGTTTCCAGGCAGAAGCCTGCTGCAGAGGCAGAGCCTTATGGGAAACCTTTGCTAGGGCAGTGCAGAAGGAAAATATGGGCTTTGAGCCCCCACACGGGAAGCCACCACCCTCCAGACCCCAGATTCATAGACCCACCAACAGCTTGCACCCTCAATGTGACAAAGCTACAGGCACGCAACACTAGCCCAGTCCATGAGAGCAGCTGTGGGGGCTAAAACCTGCAAAACCACAGGTGCACTGTCCTAGTAGAGGTTTTCCATGATGCTGTGCCTCTGCAGCAGGCTAATCCCCCACTCCCACTACACCCCACCCTCCCACCACCCTACTTCCAACCTACTCCTCCCCCACCCTACCCACCCCTTTTCCTTCCACCCCACCCCCTCCCATCCATGATTAAATCACTCCCACCAGGCCTTCATCTTTCTGTTGTTCTCTAATCCCTCCAAACCCTCCCAATTTTTGCTACCCACTTCTGAACCTGCTTCTACTTTTTCAGCTATCTTTATAGGGGGTTGGCTATGTAGCAATAACACAGAACCCCATTTAAGGGGGAAAATTCAAGAAGACTTCAGAAATTTATATGCTGAAGCTTCTTTCTATGCTGGAGTCAGAGCTGGAGCTGTGGGGGATGCATCCTCAGGACACTGCTGCCTGCATCCCAACAGCTCCAGCTCCAGCATATAAAGAAGCCCTGTGCTAATAGCCAAGACAAAGGAAAAAAGGCCTTGAAGACATTTCACAGCTCCACTCTGCAGTTCTAATTTCCTGTATTATTGTAAATAAAAGAGGCTTCACTGACTCAGGGTTCTGCAGGCTGTGAAGGAAGCATAGTGTCTTCTGTTTTGGGGAGGAGTCAGGAAGCCTCCTCATTATACCAGAGGGCCAAGGGACAATGAATTATCTCCTATGGCAGGAGTAGGAGCAAGACAGAGTGAGGAAAGAGGTTCCACAGTCTTATAAACAAGCAGATCTCATGAGACCTCACTCATTATCAGGACAGCATCAAGGGGACGGTGCTTTGCCATTCGTGAAGGATCTACCCGCACCCTTTCAGGACTAAATCTTTTTCCACCCAGGCCCCACTTCTAACAGTAGGGAATATAATTGCACATGAGTTTTGGTAGGGACATAGAGACAAATTACATTTTTTCTGTCTCTGATCCCACGAATCTCATGTCTTTTTCACATTGCAAAAGACATTCACGCCTTGCCAGCAGTGGTCTCCCAAAGTCTTAACTCATTCCAGCATTAACTCAGAGTTACAAAGTCCAAAGTCTCATCTGAGTCAAGGTTACAGTTTCTTTTGCCTATGAGCCTCTGAAATAAAAAGCAAGCAAGTTCACTGCTTCTAATGTGCAATGATGGTTCAGGCATTGTGTAATCTTTGCATATCCAAAACGAAGACATTTTTCAGAATCTTTCTTATTTTTATCTGAGACCTCCTCAGCCTGGCCTTCACTGTTCATGTTTCTGTCAGCATTTCTTGCTACGACCATTTAACCAGTCTCTAAGATGGTCCAAAAATGTTCTCATCTATCTGTCTTCTTTTGAGTCCTCCAAATTCTTCCAACCTCTGCCCATTCCCTAGTTCCAAAGCTGCTTCCACATTTTTCACGTATCTTTATAGCAATGCTCCAATCCTCATTTGTCATGTTCTGTATGGTTTATTTTGAAAAAGAGGTTTCATTGGCTCATGGTTCTACAGGGTGGACAGGAAGCACAGTGGCTTCTGCTTCTGGGAGGCCCCAGAAATCTTTCAAAATCTTGGAAGGCAAAGAAAGAGTGAATTGTCTCACACGGTAAGAGAAAAACACAGAGAGGAGGGAGGTGACACAGAGTTTTCAATGAAAAGATCTCACACGCAGTCACTCCTGATTGTGAGGACAGTAGCAAGGGGATGGTGCTAAACCATTCATGAGAAATTTGCCCTCATGATTCAATCACATCACACCAGGTTTCACCTTCAACATGATGAAATATAATTCAACATGAGATTTGGTGGGGACACATATTCAAATTGCATCATCAATCTTTGAGTATAAAGACATCCACAGCAGGCTTTATCCCACCAGCTTGAGACTCTTCATAGGGTTTGAGGTCTACAGCATATACACTAAAATATTCATACTTCAAAAAGTAATAAAGTAAGTGGCATTATCATTCTTCCAGAAATTACAATGGTAATACAGGTGCTCATAGTATGACTTAATTACTGTTTGCTACGTCTATCACCATATTAGCTGTTTTCTACACAATTCTATATTCAGCTGAGTTTCTTCTGAGCACAAAACCACCTTGTAGTATGACGGATAGCTGGCACGAGCTCTTTAATAGTGTTATTTATTCTGCTGTAGAAAGTATCCTTGCACTGGAAAAAGTCCACAATCCAATACCTAGTCATTCAACACTATCAATTCCTGGGTGACTTTTTGGAAAAAAAAAATAGTATCTCTTGTTGCAAGAAATGCTGTATCTGTGATTTCAAGTCTCTCATTTGAATTGGATCGAAGGGGTGAATTTCAGCCAACGTGGCCAAAGAAATCCTGTTCCTGTGATCCTGACGTCATCAGCCTCTGCACCTCTGTCTTCCCTTCTGCCACATGTTGCCTGCTCTCCATGACTTTGGTAAGAGCTTCCTTGTGTATGTGGATGATGTCCAGGATGTTGACCTGGTGTCCCTGAGACAGCACTAACAGGTCCATGACTGGGTCCAGGTCCTGCCTGGGCTGAATGGCAAAGAGCTCACTGATGGTGATGAAGGCATCTTTGGTGAAGTGGATGGGCTGGTCCAGCTCCAGGGCCTGGCTGAGGCTGAAGAACTGGCCACCTTCTGATGCTCTTTTCTAAAGCCTGTCACTGTCACCTGCTTGCATGTCAACTCATTGGCTGTGAAGCTGAGCTGAGTGCCCTGTTGTCATCTTCTTGGTGAAGCATTCAAAGTCGTCAACCTTGCTCTCCCACTCCAAAAGGTTGAGGGCCACCCTGGGGGTGGGCTCAGGGTCAGGAAGAAGCTGGCACTCACCATCTCATCCTTCTCAGCCTTCCTCTTGCCCTGTTTCCAGGCTGTCTCTTCAGTGCTGGTGGGGCACGTCGGGAAGTGATGGATAAGGTGGCACTGTGCCCTGCACCCAGAAGCTGGCCGTGTGGTTCATCCACCAGATTGGGCCCTTTCTGTACTTGGACATGAAGTTCTCCTCAAGATGGCCTGTGGCACCCAAGAAGCCTGCAGTGCTGTAAGAGCCCTGATGCATGGACTGGAGCCCCAAAGGCAGCACATACCCTGCCCCTGAGCCTGCTGCTCATGCCCTCTATGTGGCTCCATTTACAGCACCATTGTTGCACTGAGGCCCGTGCATGCCAGGCAAGGCCAAGCTGGCTCAAAGAGCAACCAACCACCTCTGCAAGGGTGTGCCAGGAGCAGGTGGACCAGCCACCAACCTCACTTGCTGCCAGTCAGGCTAAATCAGTTATTCTGCCCTAGAGGTAGGGCCCCAGTGCCATTTCTTTTCCCCCAGGCCTCTGCTCCATCAGCCATCAGGTGGTGGCCACTCAAGCTGTGAGAACCTAGCCACCTCTGCTTCCTTGAGTGGGTGAGGTTGGTGGCTGGTGTACCTGCTCCAGGCATACCCTTACAGAGGTGGCTGGTTGCTCTTTCAGCCAGCTTGGCCTTGCCTGGCATGCACAGGCCCTAGGTCATGACACAGTGCTCTGAGTGAGACTGTCCCGTCTTGGGCCAAATTGTAAGTCTGGCCAGGGTCACAGAAGGCTGAGTCCCCTGGATGGTAATCCTGGATGCTGCTGGGGGGCCCATGGTGCCCCTCCCCTTTCAGGGCTCAGAATGAGACCCGACTGGGTTAGGACACTTTAGGTATAACACTTGTGCCCCAGGAAAGGGCCTCTGTCCCACAGGTTGGCTGAGATGTATGGCTTGCTGCTGGCTGCCAGGGTTGTCAGGATGCCATGTTCACCCTTCCCTCCAGGGTCCCCAGAGGGACCAGCTTCTCCTTTGAGAATGACTTCCCAAGGCCCAGGAGCCACCTGGGGCTGCGGGGGCAGCTGGCTGCATGCTGCCCTGGCTTCTTCCATGTTGTGCTGGTCACTACCCACCAAGGGGGCTGAGATGCAGGCACCACGCAGGGCGGTTGTCTCTGGACCTGTGACTTGGTTTTCAAGGAGCTGGACTGGGCCTAGTGTCAGGACCCTGATGAGGTTGTCCTGGGTGGTCCAGAGGTGTCCTAAGGAGATGCAGACAGAATTGCTGCAAGGATGAATGAGATGACTGTCAGCACAGAACAGGCACTTGGTGAGTGCTCAGGGATTACCCTCAGTGGTTGCCCAGAGGACAAAACCAGCCACCTGGTAGTGACTGTCCCCAGGCTAGGAGGAAGGCAAGAGAACGGGTCCCACTCACCTGAGTCTGATCAGTCAGCTGTGCTGAGATGTGCCTCTCACCAAGAAAATGGCCCTGTGCGTAGACACTGACTGTGTGCCTCTAAATGCTCCACAACGCAGAAGCAATGGGGACTCAGCCACAGTGATAGCATGGAGTGACACAATCCATCACAACGGGAGCCTGCTTGGGTCAACAGGGCCCAGAGTCAGTGTCCTCTGTCCCCTGAACTGATGTGTGTGCATGCAATGTGTTTGTGCATGTGTGTGTGTGTCTGTGTATGCACTTATGTGTGTTTGTGTTGCTTCTGTGACCAGGCCTAGTGCTCCACTCATGGGTGCATCCAGGTCCTGATCACTGTCACCACCAGGGCCGAGGGCCAGCATTAGAGCCTCCACAGGTGCTCCCCCAATCTCTGCCCTCCCCCACCCAGGGTGGTCCTGGTGATACAGACAGAAGAGGGGCACCGGGCAGAGCAGAGAGGGCTGGCACCCACTCTAGGTGGAACCCAGGTCGTGTGTAACGTTCTAGGTCTGCCAAGCAGGTTGGATTCAACACATCTTCTCACATTCTCTTTCCAGCAACCCTCCAGGGTGCCCTGACTCATCCTCCCTACAGATGGAGGCAAGGAGGCTCCACAGAAAAAACCCTGCCTTAGGTGACACAGTAGGCCAGGTTCCTACTGACCAGGTGCCCCCTGATTAGGTCCCCCACTGACTCGGCTTCCAATGACTAGGTCACCAGGTCCCCACTGATGAGGCTTTCACTGAGGAGGCCACCACTAACCAGGTCCCTGCTGATCAGATCCCAGCTGACTAGGTTCTGATGATCAGGTCATCTCTGACCATGGTCCACTGACCAGGCCCCTGAGCAGCGGTGCTCAAAGTCTCATTCCAATGTCCCCCTCAGCCCACAGTCCCTCCCTCCCTGAATGTGTGCCCAGAGGTCAGGGCCTGGGGGTTTTCTTGAGATAAGGCCTCTCCTCCAAGACACAGGGAGGGCCAGTCAGCCTCAGGCTCCAGGTGCCCAGCTCCACACTCACCCCCTCAAGACCCTCTGGGCCCATCTCAAAGGAGACAGTGAGGTGGCCTGGCACTGCCTGGACACATTATCTAGGCTGTTCCTGAATGTCAGAGTGGGAGGAAGGGAGGGGCATTTGGCAGATGAGACACCCCATGCTGCTGGGTCTCCCAGGGCCCTTCCCGCAGAGCCCCGATCTAGAGACACAGCACAGAGGCTGCAGGGAGACTGATCCAGAACCTTCGAGGCTGAGCCAGGAACCACATGAGGACTGTCCCCAGACAGCTAGAAGGCCCTTTGCTAGTTTCTTGGTACCTCAGTGGATGCAGCAGTGGTTCTTCCGTTGGGACCAGTGAGCACGTGCTGGGGAGGGCTCGCCTGTGCTTCCTCGGTGGCTCCACCTCTGCTTCTAAGAAAAATCACTCATTCCAGGGCTGGGGCAGAGAAAATACAAGATTAGCTTAGAACACCTTGTGCCAGAGAGTTAAAAAGTGCTGACAGAGTAACGGGGATAGATCAAAAAGACATAAAGTCAGCTTGAAATGTCTACCACTGGCCTCATCTTGGGGAATTGGAGGACCAGAACCATGAGCTTTCCCTTCTCCCTTATTTACTGGTTTTATTTCTCCATGTAGAACAAACGAGAAATAAGAAAATAATAAGAAAATAATCATCAGGCAACCATCATAGTAATAATTATTCAAACACAAGTCATCCATGAAATGGTAAATCTGGTGGATTTTGAGGAGTGACCAGATATTTACGGAGCCTCAAAGTATCACCACACAAAATACTGTTGAACTACAAAAAGGAAATCGTAACATTCCCATGGACAAACCTGGCAGGTACTCCTTAAGTCTCCTACTATATCGAGTAACAAAAAGTGTAAAAGGCAAATAAGCCTTCAATGACGTTTACTAAAGTATCAAGGATGACCTGGTTGTTTGGCTGTTTAAACAGTTGACATTTGGGTAATCTGAGTATGTCAAACTCAGTAATACTGGTTTTCATTTGCAGGGTCCACTTAAAACTTAAGGAGGCTAAAAAACATCATTTAAAACACCATGTAAATTTTCATCATACATGTGATATGAAAATATTCTACTTTAGCAAAGATTGCAATGTTATATATTTTATGAGAAACAATTATAATGTCATGTAAACAGCCCAGCAATAAAGTTTTATGAACTTTTAAATCATAAAATTGTTCCTTATGGTTTTATGGTTTAGATACTGTCTTCATTAGATGTGACTTACCAGTGGATAGTAGAGAAGGAAGTAGATGGGAGCAAGTGTCCATCACAGCAACACCTGGAAAGATAAATAAAGAATTACGTTCTTTACCTAAAACATTTCAGTTAACTAAATGTGAATTTAAAAACTAAAGAGTTGTGAACTTTGTCAGAGTTAATAAGAATGAGAAATATGTATGTACAATTATAATACAAAATTACCATTAAATAATTTAAACATGGCAATAATCATGCTTGTGGTTCAGTATCAGAGCTTTTTCCATTCTTCATTCATGTACTCAACAGCCACTTACTAAGGTACTAAAACCAGCACTGAAATTACAAGATGAAGATGGTATGGTCCACCTCTCAACAAACCTATGCTATAACCTTAAAAAAAAAAAAAAAAAAAAACCAGACAGACAGGCAATGTCCATATAGAGTCATAGACACTATGACAGGTATACAGCCGGGCACTACTGGAACACACAGAAGGGATATCTAGCCCAGTTTTGTGTCAATATCATAGGCTTTCTGGTGGAGGAGATACGTAGGTTGATACCTGAAGGACAAGGATAGAGGGAAGAGGTGAAGGCAAAGAGCTTGTGGTGAGGAAGAGCCCTGCAGAGTTCTACTCTGTACAGTTTGGTGCTAGAGCAAAAACCAGAGTGCAGTAAGTGGCAAGAGGCAAGGCTGAATAACTTCACAAGAATCTTGTTGACCTGGGTGTTTTTATTTTATGGTGAAAAATTTGGAACTTTTCCTGAGAACAAAAGTAAGCCAAGGACAAAGTAAATGACAGGAGATTTAAAATGTCACCACAAGCAGTCAAGGGACTGCTTATGAATGGTTATTGCTTAGCTAAGTATTTCTAGATGAGTCTGAGGTCTGTTGGCCTTCAGTCTCTACCAAAACCCTGAGAAGCTGATGATGCCTCTGTTTTCTGTGAATCGTTTCAGTGTGCTGGGTGATGGTTCCATGAGGATGGCAAAAGTGAAGAAAGTATACAGTCAGTAAAAAAGAAATGCATAGACTTCTCGGGAACTTTTAAAGCTATGAAACATGATGAATTAATGGTGCATAAGTATCTGCTTCACGGTGAAAGTTTTTGTTTTCACATCTTTCATTAAATGTAAGAAAAAAATACTTAATGTAGTATCGACTAACCCAACAATGAAAAGAAATGCCATTTGCTATTTATGCTTTATGTCTGAAATAAACCTACATTTGATTAATAAATCAACATACTTGTCAACATCCTTCTCTTTCTTTAACTATTTGTTGTACACAGTCCAGCTCCATCTAAAATAAGTAAAAAAAAAATGTTTAAGTTAAACAAGAGATATTATCATCAGAATAATATATCACTTACAAAATGCGGCCTTTAGTATTTATAATGGCTAGACATAACTTGAAGTTTGCTTAAATAGAAAAATAATCATATAAATAAAGTAAAATTTCTACTTATTTTCAGTTTAGATAATAGAAAATGTATCTGTGTAATGTTGTTTAGATCTGAGAAAAATACAGTTAATATTGGTCTGTTGCTTATATGTAATTTTAGAAAGGTGGTGTTTTGTTAGCACAAAGGTTAAACAATTAAAGTTACATTTTGCAATGAATGTATTGCTCTAAAATTCTTAGTAAAACACTGCCCTTTATAAAAGTTTAATACATATTTTTACTTCAATAAATTTTTTCTTAAATGGAAATTTCTGTTTTCTACTTATAGTAAATTTTTTATAGTAAATGTTTCTTGTTACTTTTTTCTTTTTCTCATTTGTATTCTAAATTAAGGTGTTACATGTGTAGGTTTCTTCCAAAGGTATATTGAGGGATTTTGAGGTTTGGAGTACAATTGAACCCATCACACAGGCAGCTAGCATAAGATCCAAAAAGTAGTTTTTCAACCCTGGCCCACTCTGTCCCTCCCAGTTCTTATTTCCCAGTGTCTACTGTTCCCATGTTTGTGACAGTGTGCACCATATGTAGCTCCCACATATGAGTGAAAACATCAGATATGTGGTTTCTGTTTCTGCATTGGTTTGCTTAGGATAGTGGATTCCGGCTATATCCATGTTCTGCAAAGGACATGATTTTGTTCTTTGTATGGCTACATGGTATTCCATGGTATATGAAATTTTCTAATCTACCTGAACTTTCAATCTACCTTAGATGTACCCGGGTTGACTCCATGTTTTTGCTATTGTGAATAGTGCTGCAGTGAACATACATGTGCATTCATCTCTTTGTTATAATAATTTATTTTCCTTTAGGTATACCCCTAGTCTAGTAATGTGGTTGCTGCATCCAGTGGTCATTCCTAGTTCCTAATTTCCGAACTGCTCTTCATAGTATCTGAACTAATTTACGTTGTCACAAATAGTGTGTGTTTCCTTTTCTCCATAGCCTCCCCAGCATGTGTTTTTTGTTTTGTTTTGTTTTTTTGACTTTTTAACAAAAGTCATTCTGAGTGGTGTGAGATGGTGTCTCATTGATCTTTTTTTTTTGGCATTTCTCTGATGATCAGCAGTGGTAAGCATTTGTTAACATGTTTGTTGGCCGCTTATACGTGTTTTTTTTTTTGAGAAGTGTCTGTTCATGTCATTTGCCCATTTTTAATGAAGTTATTTATTTTGTGCTTGTTGATTTGTTTAGGTCACTTATGGATTCTGGATAACAGGCCTTTTCTGTATGCATAGTTTGTGAGTATTTCCTTCCATTCCTTAGGCTGTCTGTTTAATTCCTTGACAGTTTCTCATGCTGTACAGAAGCTCTTCAGCTTAATTAGATCACACTTGTCAATTTTTGTTATCCTTGCAATTGCGTTTGAGGACTTAGCCATAAATTAATTAACGAGTGTGATGTCCAGAACAGTATTTCCTAGGTTTTATTTCAGGACTTTTGTAGTCACTGGATATACTGTTATGCAAGAAAAGCACAAAGCTTTTTTTTTTTTTTTTTTTTAAGATGGAGTCTCCCTTTGTCACCCGGGTTGTTGTGCAGTGGTGCGATCTCAGTGGCTCACTGCAACCTCTGTCTCCTAGGGTTCAAGTGATTCTCCTGCCTCAGCCTCCCAAGTAGCTGGCATTACACGTGCCTGCCACCATGCCCAGCTAATTTTTGTATTTTCAGTAAAGATGAGGTTTCATCATGTTGGCCAGGCTGGTCTCAAACTCCTGACCTTAGGTGATCCACCCACCTTGGCCTCCCAAAATGCTGGGATTATAAGCGTGAACCCCCGTGCCTGGCCAAGCACAAAGCTTTTAACATAAAAATGGGAATGAACCTTTTAGAGTTTTATTTAATTTGTAAAATGCACTTATTTTGGATTCTATTAAATAATAAACATCCATGTGTGGTTAAGTGTTTCAATGCCAATCATTCACATGTGATTATGGGTGGGAAGAGTTGAGATGGTGCAATGAAACTTTAAAAGTGGTATGAGCCGGGTGCAGTGGCTCCCACCTGTAATCCCAGCACTTTGGGAGGCCGAGGCTGGCAGATCACAAGGTCAGGAGTTTGAGACCAGCCTGGCTGATATGGTAAAATTCTGTCTCTAGTAAAAATACAAAAATTAGCCAGGCATGGTGGCAGGTGCCTGTAGTCTCAGCTACTCAGGAGGCTGAGGCAGGAGAATCACTTGAACCCAGGAAGCAGAGGTTGCAGAGAGCTGAGATTGCGCCATTGCACTCCAGCCTGGGGACAGAGTGAGGCTCTGTCTCAAAAAAGAAAGAAAAAAAAAAAAAAAGAAAGCGATATGAACCACAGCCAAACTGCAATCAACTAGAGAGTAAGCCAAAGCATCTCAAAGTATACCTTCAGTTATTATGCAGTAACATGCAATTTCTAAAACCTAACTTAAATGCAGCTTTTAAAGAAATTTTAAATGTGTCAGTTCAGTCACATTTATTGAATAAAGTTAATAAACGGGTATCTCGAGAATGACAGCTCCAGGGAATTAAAAAATGTAAAGTTCCCATTTTCCTTCTGTGTTAACATGGCTAATTCACATGCATAAGTCAACAGAAAAACTCAATATTTCACCAAACTAAAAATAGAGAAATGATATATTAGAGAAATGAAACCCAAAAAAAGAAAAGGAAATATAACTAACCTCAGTCAAGTAGTTCTTGAAGTTATTTGAAGTCTGTGGGTCTGAAGTAGGAATTCCTATGGGTGTTTTGGGAATATATTTTCTGTTGCATCCTATACTATTAAGATTTTCAACATAAGGTGACTCTGGGTATGGCCTCGTAGGAAGAGTGCTGAGACAAGATTTCATCCTCTCTTTCTCCATAAGGAGCTTGGTGCTGAACACTGCCATTTTCTACTTCGATCTGGAAAGAAAGCAAAGACAAATGCTTAGTATTTCCTTTATATTTTCTTTATAATTTCAATAATTTGGAATGACCTGCATTTCTTTTTAAAGTTGCCCTGAGAGTAAACCAAATTACCTACTAAATAGTGCTTTAACACCGAAGATGTGTGAGAGCATACCTGTTGTAAACAATTATAATTTAATAATTGTTCTAAAGAAGTACAGGTGTTTCTAAGGTGATTTCTGCTGAACAAGCAGTGCAAACAAAGTAGACGGCGAAGAGAAATGGCTGTCAGTGATGTGCGGCTCAACAGGTAACAGTTGCTGCCTTCTAAAATGGCTCTCCTTGTAAGATGCTAAAGATTCCATTAGAAATACTTGTATTTAAAGGGTAACTATGTGGGAAAGTGAATATGTTAATTTGCTTAACTATAAGAACCACTTCACTATAAATAATTATATCAAAACATCATGCTGTACTCCTTAAATAATGTGGATTAAGAAAACTAACATGAACAAACAAAAAAGCTAGAAATACTTGTGTTCAGTAAAACAGTTTCAGGTTTCACTCTTGTGCATTTCACCCATTATCTGGGAACAATGAAGCATTTGGCACTGAGGAATAATTCAGAGCAACAACTCCTAGGGGAGAACTAGATGGCTGGATCGGTGATCAAAAAGAACTAAGGCATTTCTGAAGTCAATTAGCCCCTAACACTGTGACCAAGGTCCTGTACCTGGGGGCTTGTTCTTTCTGCCTTCCACACACCCCTTCAGGCTGAACAAGGTGTTATTTTTCAACCACTTTGTCAATTACACTTCTTTTCATTCCTATAATAATTATTCCCTATTTCACCAGAATGCTTTTCTGTAACATCTTGAAAATGTTACACAAATAGTCTGTCTTGAGGCACCCTCTAGTAATAATACTAGAGATCACAATCAAAATCAGTCCAGTGCCTCAGTGCCACTTTGGGTTTAGGTTGCCATCTACCAAAAAATAAGTTAAACTCATTAATATTTCTATTTAGGGAAATTCTGACAAGTAATTTTATAACAAGATCACTTTATTAATTATGAAGCTTCAAAAATACTTAGTAAAAAAACTAATAGATCAGGTTAACTACATGAGACGTTTCAGGGGAAAAAACACATACAAAAACCAAAAAAGAAAGGAAAGAAAGAAACTATCCTTGACTAACATTTTAAAGGTAAGATTATTTACTAACATTATTTTCCAAAATTAGCATTCATTTCCTACTAATCTCCTGAAGCCACCTCACTAAAAATTATGCTTTCAAAACAAATTAGCGAGTGTAATTCATCTTCTATGAGTGTATGTTTTGACTTACTTCATGTATTTTTTTGACATGGAATCGTTAGCTTTTAATGTTACTGCAAAGGCTTCCTTATATTCTTCTAATTCGGTTGTAACCTCTTCATAAGCAGCTTTTATTTTGGAGAGTTTACATTCCACATCTTTAATCTTGAGTTCCATCTCATTTTGTGAAGCTGTATCCTCCTTGTTTAGCTGCTCTAATTGTCTTTCATAGTCTGCTTGTTTCTAAAACAAATGAAAAGAATACACTTTTAAAACAATTATAATCTACCATATATTTGTTGCTTTTTGAGTCAGTGATTCAAAGAGCAGTTTTGAAGATGTTAAAAATGAGGCTGAAGCTTAAAATATTTATCAGCAATATCAACAAAACTCATAACTGAATCCAGATAAGTATAATTTATAAAAATTTGAAATCCTTATTAGGTTAGTATTAATGTAATCTGGTCATATTGAAAGTAATAGAATCCATTTATAATTTTAAAAATTGAACAATGAACAATGTAGCTTAAGAACAATTCAGAAGTATCACATAATTTCTAAATCACAATTTTCACTTATGCCAACTGGTCTTAATAATCAAATCACTCTATAGTGAGAATCGTTATTCTGAAAGATTGATTTTGTTATAATAATAATGGAAATTTAAATATTTAAAAGAAAAAACAGATGCCATTTTTTTTTCTCAGAACTCTACAAAGCAAATTGCTATAAGAGAGGCAGAGGAAACATAATATATACATTTCCAAAATATAATTTGCAGTGAAATAAATGAAAGCACATTACGGATAAACTTACCTGATTTTAAAAACTAACCTGTAAATGGATTTCTTCTAATTTTTCTATTGCCTGCATTACCCTTTCTTCCAGCTCCGATTTATATTCTTGTACTTTACCAACTTCTACCATATTTTTTTCCATATGTGTCTTAAGATTTAATATTTCTTCTTCCAACATCTTTTTATCCTCCTCAAGTTTTTCACGTTTCTCTTGTACTTTTTTCATAGATAATAACTCCTGTTGAATAACCTGATTTTCTTTATCCAAATTGATACATTTTGAAGATACAGCTTCCTTCTCTGCTATAAGATCATCAAGCTGCATGAATAAAATAATATAGCTTAATAATGAAGTAGGCTGAGAATAATCTAAAACCAAATTTTAAAATACATTTGCTTGTAATCAAATGTTATCTATAATGTAGTAGATTCTTCAAATGTGAACCCTTAAATTCTCCAAATTTCAAGAACAAAGTTAAAGCAACCATGAGTCACAAAAATGTACTCTTTATTATTATCATCTTTATGACAGAACTTTTGCAATTGAACTTACTTTTATTTTTCTGACAATTTATTTTTGTTCCTCCTTAAATGGCACTAAGTTCTCTTAGTAAAGAGTGTTGCCCGGGTGCAGTGGCTCAGCCTGTAATCCCAGCATTTTGGGAGGCCGAGGTGGGTGGATTGCCTGAGCTCAGGAGTTCGAGATCAGCCAGGCCAACACGGTGAAACCCTGTTTCTACTAAAAAATACAAAAAATTAGCCAGGCATGGCCGTGTGTGCCTGTAGTCCCAGCTCCTCAGGAGGCTGAGGCAGGAAAATTGCTTCAATACAGGAGGCGAAGGTTGCAGTGAGCCGAGATTGCGTGACTGCACTCTACTTGGGCAACAGAGCAAGATTCTGTCTCCAAAAAATAAAATAAAATAAAATAAAATAAAATAAAACAAAACAAAAAGCTGGGCACGGTGGCTCACACCTGTAATCGCAGCACTTTGAAAGGCCAAGGTGGGAGGATCACCTGAGGTCAGGAGTTCCAGACCAGCCTGACCCATATGGTGAAACCTCGTCTCTGCTAAAAAAAAAAAAGTGTCTAACCCCCCTCCCTCATCATTATTCCTCATAATTTGTCAAAAAAAAATGTTTGAGAGCTATCATATTGAGTTATTTAGGCCAAAGTCAATAAATGGCTCTCAGAATAAGACTTTGAAAATAATATAATACTCTATACTAGGCATGGTGGCTCATGCCCATAATCCCAGCACTTTAGGAGGCTGTGGAAGAAAGATTACTTCAGGCCAAAAATTTGAGATCAGCCAGAGCAACATAGTGAGACCCCCATCTCTCCAAAAATTTTTTAAAAAATAGCCAGGCATGGTGGCTCATGCTTGTAGACCCGGCTTGTTAAGAGACTGAGGCAAAAGCATGACTTGTACCCAAAGTTTAGGTCTTCAGTGAATTAGGACCACATCAACAGGCTTCTGCCTGGAAGACGCACAAAGACCATATCTCAAACAAACAAACAAAAAAAACAAAAAACCACACACACACACACACACACACACACACACACACACAATAATGAATCCTGTCAATAAGGATTCTGATGCCATAAGCCTTTCCTTAAACTGCAAATGTTTCATGCCAATTTGAATTGCATTTTAAGAAGTGATAATTCTTGGGGTAAAGGCCATAGAATAAAACACCCAGAAATAAATCCACATATTTACAGCCAACTGATTTTGGACTAAGGTGCCAAAAACATACATTAGGGAAAGGACACACTCTTCAAATGAATGGCACTGGGAAAACTAAATTATAACTTCCTATCATTTTGGAAAATTTTACCTGACAAGAAACCCAAGCGGCACTCAGAGGATTGGAGGAACACACTTTATTATGCCGGTGGGCCCAGAAGGGTTCACACCCAAAAGTCTGGACCCCTGCTAAGGAGAGTACACAGTTTTTATAGGTGAAGGGGCAAGGGAAGTAACTCAGAACTTTAGACAATGCAGCAGGGTTTAGACGACACGGCAGTTTTCTTAAGGCTTTTCAGTTAGTAAGCAATAAATTGAGGCACAGAAGCAGAAACAGGCAGTTACTAACAAAAATAGGGTCAGTTTTAAAAAACAGGGATGGTTGCTGACAACGTGCTGACAAAATCCTGGGCAAAATTACTTCACTATCTAACACCACGTAACAAAATAAACTCAGAATCAATTAAAGACTTAAATGGAAGGCCCCAAATCATCAAACTACTACAAGTAAACACAGGGAAAATGATTCAGGACATTGGTCTGAACAAAGATTTTTATGGGTAAGACATCAGAAGCATAGGCAAAAAACAAATGATAGGCAAATGGTACTACATTAAGCTAAAGAGCTTCTGCCCAGAAAACAGCTGAGTGAAGAGAAAACCTGTAGAATGGGAGAAAATATTGTCAAGCTAGTCATCTAATAAGAAACTAATAATCAAAATATACAAGAAACTCAAACACTCTGACAGGAAAAAAATAATCTGAGTTCAAAATTGGGCAAAAGATCTGATTAGACATTTCTCTGTTTTTTTTTTTTTAAAGCAGAAATACAAATGGCCAATAAATACATTTAAAAATGCTGAGTATCACTAACCATCCAGGAACTACAAATCAAACCTGCAATAATCTTGCTCCAGGTCAAATAAATGGCTATCATTGAAAAGACAAAAAATAACAAACGCTGTTGGTGGGAAGGTAAATTAGTGCAGCCACTATAGAAAACACATGAGGTTTTCTCAAAAAACTAATACTGGAACTGCCGAGGGACCCAGCAACCCCACTACTGGGTATTCAGGCAACAGAAAACAAGAAATCAAAAGGATACCCGTACTCACATGTTTACTGTAGCACTAGTCACAACAGCTAATGTATGGAATCAACCTACATGCCCATCAACAAATTAATGGACAAAAATTGTGGTGTACATACATTCAGCATATACAGAAATAAAATCTCTTATTTGTGGCCAATAGACATCAACAAACTAAGAATTGATAATCTAAAAATAAACTTGCACGTTTACAGTCAATTGATTTTATACAAGGTTAACAAAAGAACAAAATGGGAAAAGAATAGTCTTTTCAACAAATGGTGCCGGGACAACTGGGCATCCACATGTAAAAAAATAAATAAAGTTGGACTCTCACCAAATAACCATATTTAAAAATTAACTCAAAATAAAACAGTTAACTGTAACTGCTAAAACTACAAAACCCTCAGAAGAAAACATTGGCATAAATCTTTGTGACTGCATTTGGCAGTGATTTCTTAGCTATGACTCCAAAGGAAAAATGGATTCAATGGACTTCAAAATTGAAAACTGCTGTGCCTGAGAAGACAGTATCAAGAAGGTGAAAAGGCAAGCCACTGAGTAGAAGAAAATATTCAAAAAGCCTGTATCTGATAAGGGACTTATAGCTACAATATATAAAGAACACTTGCAATTCATAAATAACAAGATAACCCAATTTTAAAAATGGGCAAAGATTTTGAATAGATATTTCTGCAAAGAAGATATACAGATGGATATAAGCACATTAGTAGATGCTTAATGTAATTAGTCATTAGGAAAATTTGAATCAAAACCACCATGTAGTATTACTTCATACCACAGAATGAAATCTTTCTTCAACAAGAAAGAGAAAATAAGTGTTAGCAAAAATGTAAAGAAATTAAAATCCTTATACAATGCTGGCGGCAATGTAAAGTGGGGCAGCCTCTTTGGAAAACTGGCAGCTCCTCAAAAGGTTAAGCATGAAGTTACCATGTGACCCGGACATTCCAGTCCTACGTATATACTCAAGAAAAATACTAAGTATATACCCAAGCACAAAAACTCATACGTAAATGTTTACAGCAGCATTATTAATAAGAGTCAAAAAGTGGGGCCGGGCGTGGTGGCTCACGCCTGTAATCCCAACACTTTGGGAGGCCAAGGCAGGCGGATCACGAGCTCAAGAGATCGAGACCATGGTGAAACCCCGTCTCTACTAAAAAATACAAAAATTAGCTGGGTGTGCTGGCGCACGCGCCTGTGGTCCCAGCTGCTCAAGAGGCTGAGGCAGGAGAATTGCTTGAACCTGGGAGGCGGAGGTTCCAGTGAGCCGAGATCACGCCACTGCACTCCAGCCTGGCACCTGGTGACAGAGCAAGACTCTGTCTCAAAAAAAAAAAAAAGAGTCAAAAAGTGGAAAGAACCCAAAGGTCCATCAACTGATGAATGGATAAATAAAATGTTTGATGTATCCATACAATGAAATATTACTCAGCAATAAGAAGAAATTAAGTACTGATACTGATAGAAGCAGGAGACAGCAAAATGCCTAGGCAGATATGGAAGGGTCCCCGGAGAATCTCCAACCAGCCCTGCAAGTGTTTACACCAGATGTTTTGTGCAAATAAGGGAACCTGCACAGGGTCTTGCCTGGACGTGCCTGCAGCAGACTGGAGGCCCACAAGCACTGGGGGAATGGGGTGGAGCCACCAGGAATTAACATCTTATGCAGGGGAGGAGCCTGGCCTCTTCAGCTCATGTGTGGGGGCCCTGGTATTCAATTGTGAGGTGAAAAATCTGTTTGCAGGACCCCTCTCTTTGCTTCTAGCTTTCCTTTTACTTAATAAATTCTGTCCTCCCTACCCTTCAAAGTGTCTGTATGCCCAATTTTTCCTGATCATGAGAGAAGAACCCAGATTTAGCTGAACTAAGGAGCAAAAGCCCTGCATCAATACTTGCTACAACACAAATGCAGAATGAAAAATTATGCTAAGTGAAATATGCCAGTCACAGTAGACCACTTGCTTTTTTTTATCAGAGGCTTATAGGCAAATCTATACAAATAAGGCAGGTGGTTCCCTAGGGCTGGGGGAGGAAGGGGAAACTAGTGAGGATGGCTAAATGATGTGGGGTTTCTTTTAGGGTGACAAAAATGTTCTAAAATTGACTGTAATGATGATTGCATAACTCTCTGAAAATGTTAAAAGTCAATGAATTGTATATGTTAAATGACTGAATTGCATGGTGTGTTTATTATTTCTCAATAAACCTGTTAGCTCCCAAAATTTATTTGGTACTAGTGATCTGGAGACATGTACTGCTTGGTTTCAGATCACTGGCCAGGGTTCAAGACATAAGAGAATTAACAGCATGTCCTTTTTATAGAAAAAATATGATATACATTTTAAAAACTATCCTTTTCATTAGTATCAAGTCGGGAAAATTAAAGGTAAAAAATCTTTCTTTTACTGCTTAAAGCACTGAGAGATTTATGTTGAGGAATAAGACTTTGTTTTCTTTTGCCCCAATTTCTATCTAAAGGGTCTGGAGAATCACACCCTTCAAACTATAAAATCTTATCAGATGGGTATTATTAACTCTTATAATGTGACTTACTTTCTAACCTGATTCTGGTACAGCATCACAGAGAGCAGAAGCTGAAGGAAATCAAAATATTTTACCCCCAAATGGCTGCCACAGGGCCAAGAGGTAAAAATGGCCCTAGGAAGCTGTCTTCTGTGGGGGGAAATTGCATCTGTAAGAAGTCTTCATTAATGTAGCTAGATCTCTCCCCTTCTAGATCGTTCCAGATCTAGGGAAGATTAACTAAGATTCTGATGTATTTAACATCTGAAAAGGTATTTTTACCCTCTATTTTCTCTGAGGGCTGCCAGCTATGAGGCTTCATCTACATAGTAAGAACCTTGGCCTCCATAACCACCTTATCTTAATTAAGGCATTCCTTTCTACTGGTTTCAAGTTTTAGGCAGCAGCTTAACTTTCTTTACCAATTGTCATCTAAAGAATCCCTAAAACCCACCTATGACTTGCTAGCCCCTCTTTTTTGATGGTCCACTTTCAGGCTAAACCAACGTATGCTTTTCCTCATATTGATTTATGATTTTCCCTACAATTTCTGTCCACTGGAAATGCATAAAACCAAACTGTAATGTGACTGTCTCACAAAACATTCTCAGGATCGCTTGAGATTGTGTAACCCAGGGCCACAGTCACCATATTGGCTCAGAATAAACCTTAAACATATTTTGGCAGAATCTGGGTTTTTCCATCATTAATATTTCCCCAAATTATGTGATTTTTAATGCTAAAACTGATTTAAAATGATGTTGTGTTGGAATATAAATCATTCTATATAAAGATACATGCATTTGTATGTTCATTGCAGCACTAGTCACAGTAGCAAACATATGGAATCAATCCAGATGTCCATCAGTGATAAAATGGGATAAAGAAAATGTGGTATATATACACCATAGAATACTATGGAGCCATAAAAATGAATGAGATCCTGCTCTCTGCAGAGACATGGATGAACCTGAAGCTGTTATCCTCAGCAAACTAACCCAGAAACAAAAACTAAACACTGAATGTTCCCACTTATAAGTGGGAGCTGAACGATGAGAACACATGGACTCGGGGGAAGGGAACAACAAACACTGGGGCCTGTTGGGGTCACGAGCGAGAGCATCAAGATCAATAGCTAATGCATGTGGGGCTTAATATCTAGGTGATGGATTGATAGGTGCAGCAAACCATCATGGTAGACATTTACCTGTGTAACAAACCTGCACGTCTCACACATGTAATCCAGACCTTAAGATAAAATACAATTTGTTTAAACATTACCTTCTGTTTTATCTTCTTAATCAGAATATCCATTTTCAGTTGATGTGTTTCTAAGTCTCCATGGAAACTGAAGTCTTCATTTCCAAATACATTTAACATACTTATTGTCATTTCTAGGAGTTTCTTGTATCTGCAGAAATGCACAGAATTAGGAAGTCAAGTATTTTTAAGAGTAAATATTTAATAATTGTTTAAACAGATATGTTATGGTGTATCAAAGAAACAAATCTATAGACTACGATCCTCTCAGTTTCAACTGAACGTAGTTTGAAAGCATTCTGTATGAAACTATAATCTCAGATAAATAATATGAAGAACAATTTCTTTTTTGAGATGGAATTTTGCTCTTGTTGCCCAGGCTGAAGTGCAATGGCATGATCTTGGCTCACTGCAAACTCTGCCTCCCAGGTTCAAGTGATTCTCCTGCCTCAGTTTTCCGAATCGCTGGGATTACAGGCATGCCCCACCACACCAGGCTAATTTTGTATTTTTAGTAGAGATGGGGTTTCACCATGTTGGTCAGGCTGATTTTGAACTCCTGACCTCAAATGATCCATCCAACTTGACCTCCCAAAGTACTGGGATTACAGGTGTGAGCCACCATGCCTGGCCTAACCATACAGTTTTTATAAATGAGCTATTCAGATCCATGTTGGTATGCTAACATAAAATAACCTACTACTAAATATAGGCCATAACCCAGAGATGAGTAACCCAGATAAAAAAGTAAAACATATACATGTTTGAAGAAGACACAAAAATACATTTTGATACCCGTTGGCCACAGTCTATAAGAAAAGTACACACAAAAAGCATCAATGAGATTATTCAATGTAGAAAAAGAGAAGAAAGCAAATATCTTTAATATCTGAGTTGAGGAGAAAAAGGAAACAGGCAGTTTTAGAAAAAAGGAAAGGTGCAGAGAGATATGTGATGATTTAAAGACTGAAGAGAGCTAGAGATCTTTGCTGACATAATGTCAGCAAAATGAGAGATACAAAACCATGTAGAGAAAGGCAATGACAGAAAAATGTTGATTAGAATCAGAAAACCAACTTAAGTGCTCAGTAAATAAATACAAAAGTAACCGTGTTCAGGGCTTCAAAGACACATTCCATTTTTTTAACAATATCTGTGATCAAAACATGAATGCTCATTTTACTCTTTTTCTTTAAGTTATATGTATAAACATATAATTTATTTCTGTAAAATGGAAGTTTAATAACATGTGTACTTCATGTATACAAAGGAAGTACCCATGTAAAATGAGTAAATTTTCATATGTTTTATATCTAAAAGGAAAAGAAGCAGAAACAAAATATAAGCTACATATCAAGATAAATTCTGATGTTAAAGAATGACACAAATAGGTCTTCTTTAAAGAATGTAAATGCAGCAGAGAAGGATTCTACAAAAGGAAGAAACAATGAACAAAGACAGCAAAAATATCTTCAGAAATAAAAATTCAAACTAGATGATGAAGAGCACACTTGACACTATATGTCCAAGGCTTTGTCAATACTGTTTTCAAACCTCAGTAAAGAATAAGTGTAATATTGTGGCATTCAAAAAAATTTAAGATTGTGTTGTTTCTTTTTTTCACATATTTTTAATATAAATTTTTTCATCCCAACCTTGCCCCAGCAGCTCAGCTGACTCCCGCCCCCCTGGCCCACATGCCTATAATGTCCTGTTGTGAGTTTCTAAAATACATTTTAAAATATATTTCATTTAATTATGAAAATGCAGACATAAAATGAATTTGTATCTAGGTTTAGTCAAGTAAAATTAGAGTTAAATCACTTGATAAATGATTAAAATGTTCTATAGTAGGGAAACCTTACCCCGTTCTCTCTTCTTCTAATTCATTATTTTTCTTTCTTATTTGATTCACATTATACTCCAGTGATGATACTAACTCAGAAAGGTTTCTTAATTCTTCCTTTTCTTCAGGCTTGAAAAAAAAGTGTTTAAAATTATTTTTGTAAAATCTAGAGACAGTATCTAGAGATAAAAAATATTATTTTTTGTAAGTTGATGAGTAATATGCATTTAGGCACATATATAAAGGGCATTTTGTAAACCTGATGCCGATAAGGACAGATTTCAAAAATAGTCAATTTTCTTCAAACAGCTAAAAATGATTCATACTTTCATCATTTTCTTTTCTGAAACTTAAACTGCCAGAAATGTTTGTTAAAAATGAGGGTTTTTACACATATAATACTAAGTGTTAGTAAGAAAAAAAATAAGAGTAGTCATATTTACCTTTTAGTTTTTAAAGACGCTCTAGAAACATTGTCATTAATGGTTTAAGATACTCCAAGTTTTGTTAATTATATGTTACTCAGATGATTTGCTTACTTAGAAAACTCTTATCTAGTTCCCACGGTATTTTTGATTCTCATCTGTCTTCAGGCTGAGCTAAATACTCTTATTCTCTCTAAGTATTCACCCATGGGTTTCAGTTTTTCCCTTTCTCTTAACCATTTCTCTTTAAATAAAGTTTATTTTTTCTCTATAATAAACAAAAACATAACTTTTGTCTACTTTTTGTGGCTTTAATATTACCCTATTTCTCCCCTTCCATTGGACTCTATGGCACATGGTCTCATCCAGAGATCTTTTTCCATCACTTACTTGTTTTTTTAATACTGAAATCTGATTTTTAATAATTCCAATAAAAAAAGTCCGAGGGTCATGAAGGACTTTATCCTGCTTTACTCAGCACAACTGCGAGCAGTGACCAAATGCTCTGTCTGCTCCTCTGACTCCACTTCATTTCTAAATGCACAACCTCTGATGTTTAGTCCTATCCCTTTCTATTCCTTTTTAAACTCTCTCAGGACTCCTAAAATCTCAAAACTTTGACCCAGATTCCCTAATCTACATTTCCAGCTCCAACCTTTTTCTTGAGGCCTCTTCCTTCTGGTACACATATTAGAGACAATATTCTCAACCACATGCTTATACATTGCTACTTGGTGCAGATTACTTTTATAGACAATGAATCTTGTCTATTTTATGTTAATTCTTATTGATGTCACCTTGAGTACAGTGCTATTTTCTAATCTCGAAGGGGGACAGTCTCACCCTTAGGATATTGACCAGTATACGTTGTCCTTTTTTGCTTGCTTTCCTTCTTTTTGACCAGTATACTTTGTCCTTTTTTCTTTTTTTTTTTTTTTTAAAGGAGTTGCACTCTGTCATCTAGGCTGGAGTATAGTGGTGCCATCTCGGCTCACTGCAACTTGCATCTATTGAGTTCAAGTGATTCTCCTGCCTCAGCCTCCCAAATAGCCGGGACTACAGGTGCACCCCACCATGCCCAGCTAATTTTTGTGTTTTTATTAGAGACAGGGTTTTACCATGTTGGCTAGGCTGTTCTTGAACTCCTGACCTCAGGGAATCCACCCACCTCAGCTCCCTCAAAGTGTTGGGATTACAGACGTGAGCCACTGCACCTAGCTCTTGTTTTCTTTTGTAATGAAAACTTTCCCGAGAGAATCAGATTATCAATTGTTTGCCTTCATTTTCTTTTGAAGAATTTCCTTTTCCATAGAGATATGGCATGATGAAAGTCTTGTTCTAAAGTTTCTTTCAGAGGGACACTCGACTGTATCATTGGGAAGCTCCAGTCAGTAGAGGTCTCCCTTCTTCCCAATCGAGATTCTTCATCTCAAAATGGTGTCCACCAAATGTCTTAATCTAGGTAGTCTCTTGCTTAGGAATTCATGACATAAGAACCTTCTGGAATAGAGGCTATTGATTGAGAAGGTTTAAAGCTGTCCTTATTGAATGTTTTACTCCCAAGCAGACATCAAAGTGGTTAACAAGTCTATGCCTGATGTCTAACTCACTTATATGGGAATCTATACAAAACATTTTATTTATGAGATAAAGTCTTGCTGTGTTACCCAGGCTGGAGTGCAGTGGCCTGATCACTGCTCACTGCAGCCTCGATATCCCGAGATCAAGTGACCCTCCTACTACAATCTCCCAATGTAGCTGGGACTACAGGTATGCACCACCATGCCTCAGCTAACTATTAACTTTTTTTTTTTGGTAGACACAGGGTCTCACTTATATTGCTCTGGCTGGTCTCAAATTCCTGGGCTCAAGCACTGCTCCTGCCTGAGCCTCCCAAAGTGCTAGGATTACTGGCATGAACCACCTTACCCAAGCAGGTGTTTCATGGAATGGTTTGAGAGGCAGTATCTCCACACAAGCCATAAGGCCTGGGTCTGAATCCCAGCTCTACCAGGTGTGGGTAACCCCCCATATAGGTACCGAGGAAGGAGAGCTAAGCAGAATCCTGGCACAATTAAGGTCTGGAGAATATCTCAGTTTATAGTGTTACTACTCAGTTATTTCCACATATATATATATATATATGGAAATAACTTTATATATATATAATATTTATATATATAAATATTATATATAACATATATATAAGTTAATATAACATATATATTTATATATATATAAATATAAAACTATATTTTAGTTTATAATCAGAGGAATGCCTAGAGTAGACACAGTACAGAGCATGAATTAAGGAATAAGCAGCTTATAGTCGGAGGACTGTCTGGAGCAGACACAGTGCAGAGCATGATTTAAGGGAAAAACAGTTATACCAGGACAAGAATCCATGGCCCAGGTGGCAGTGTTCAGTATCGTAAAGATACCCGCTGTATGGCAGGCTTGGGGTGAGAGCCACTCCTCCTGATAAAGGAGTTATAGAACCTTGCTCCAGTTCTTGTGGAAGGCTGCCCTCAGACCGGCAATCGCAACTTGGTGACTGTGAACTTTATCAGCTCTTGTTACTGTGCTGCTCCAAAAGCATTCCCCCATAGAACTCATTGGAAGCTACCAACAGGTGGCATAGACCCTGACAGCTCTGTCACTGCTATGTGACTTAAAGCATCCTCCTATAAATCTTCTTAGTAGCTTGCCCATAGATAGAGGTATTGCACACTGCACCCTCTTCACTGTGCATGGTCCACCTCCATGCCTCGGTGACCTAATGGGGGTGGACCCCTTACTGCACACGGCCCTTGCCTCGATGACTTAATGGGAATGGACCCCTTGCTGCACACTGTCCACCTCCCAGCCTAGGTGACCTAATGGGGGTGGACCCCTTGTTTTATTGCTCACGACCCTATCACTATCCTTAAAGATGACTTCACTCACTGCCCTGCCCTCTAACCTATACACAATAAATACTCATGCTTCTGGACATTCGGGGCCTCACCTGACTCTGCTCATAGGTGGTGTGGCCCCCCAAACCCAGCTGTGTTTTCCTTGTACTTCTGTGTCCTGTCTCTTTATGTCTTGGATTCTGCACCTCAGCACAGCATAAGGGACACCCCACGATCCTGTGGGCCATCAGCCCTACACCAGGTACTAGCTATGTGACCTTGAGCAAATTAACTTTCTGTGTCTCTGGTTCTTTATTTATGAAATGGAGAGAATCATACCATCTAGTTCACTGGGACATTGGGAAGATTAAACCGGGGGCTAACATGAAGCACTTAGAGGAGTACATAGTGCATAGTAAGTGACAGATAACATTTGCTATTAACATGATCATTTTTACCATTTTTTATATCTTAACAATTATATGTGTTAGGCAGGTGGCATTCCAACGGAAATTGCAGCCTATAGCTGTGCTGAATCACTCTTCATACCACTGAAAGTGGCAGCAAATGGGGAGTGTATAATTTATAGCTTACTTTTCTCTCAGTATGACTCAGTGGGCAACAGATATGTAGGTGCTACAGTGTAAGTAGCACCTCCTGGATTCAGCAGTACATAACCAACATGACGAGCAGAGACAGGCTGAGCCACTGAGCTGAAAACCCTGGACTGTATTGCTAAATTAAGGCTCCTGAATCAATTCCCTCCCAGAAACTCTTGCCGTGGTGCTGCTTTCACTAGCACTCTTCTAAGCTCTCAAATTAAGGGGCTTTGTCATCAGACAAGCTGCAGCCAGAACTGTGCAGCTGACAAACTGGCAGCCATCCAGAAATACAGTTCTGCCTGCATAGTGAAGGAAGGCAAATTTAGATCCTTTTTTCATACTGAGAAAAACATGAGCATCTGATTGAACAATTCTCCTCATTACACTGATTGGTTAATTGCTAAAAATACACTTAGAATAAAAGATTTACTGTGTTGATGTCTCAAAGGTGAAATAATTGTTATAGTATAAAGTATTTAACTCCATGCTAAGAATTGCTAAACTAAAATATTTTCAATTTATACAAGGATAGGTGAGATGCATGTCATATATTATTTTCCCTTTAAGCAAATTTATAATGAAACAAAATTATCTCCCATAGAAAAATTAAAGCCTTGTAAAATTGAGGGCTAAGTTGTTCTGCACAGACTGGACAACAAGAGCTGAGATGTAAGGTCAATGAGAGTCACAACAGTCAGAGAGAGTTTCAGGAAAAAGAGGAAATTGTCTGCCAGGTCTAAAAGAATGAGGCTAGATGAACAGAAACTGAGAAGGCAGGAGGGACAGGAATGACAGTTTGAGTAAGACTGTTGCTGAAATCTGCTCAGTTAACTCTGAGGATAAATTCCAATGGCAGGGAAATAAAAACATATGTCCATACAATAACCTGTAAATGAGTGTTCACAGCAGCTGTTTTCGTAATAGCCCCAAAGTGGAAAAAAACCTAAAGGTCCATCAACTGATGAATGAATGGAAGACCAGTGTGGCCGTGAAACAGACTATTATTTGACAAGAAGAAGAAATAAACTACTTATATGTGCTACAACATGGATAAAATTCTGAAAACACTACACTGAGTGAAAGAGCCAGTCATAAAGGACTTCACATTGTATGACTCTATGTATATAACATATGAAGAACATGCAAATCTATGGAGACAAAAGTAGATGGTGGTTACCTACAACTGGGGTAGGTAGAGGGCATGGAGAGGGGCTGCAGTCATGACTAAGAGATGTGGGGTTGCTTTTCAGAGGGGAGGATATGTTCTAACATTGATTGTGGTCATGGTTACACAACGCTGTGAATATACAAATAGACACTGAGTTGTACATTTTAAATGGGTGAACTGTCTGACATGTGAATTATCTCTCAGTGAAACTGTTTTTAAAATCCAATGGCAGGATCAAGATAATTTTCTCAAGTCTATTTTGGGTGTACATACTCTATAGGATCTGAGTATTTCTACGCCTTTATAGCATATTTTAAATGAAAGAAAAACGAAGGCAATGCCCATATTTTCAAGTAGTTTGTAAATTAACTGAAAACATGTACATTTCAAAGAACAGTATGATGGCCTTTCTGTACAAGTTAACCTAGAATCCCTGAAATAAATAGGCACAGCTTCTGTGTCCATTCACGAAAGTGAAGAAATAAGACAACTTTCTGGAACATTCCATTAAACATTCTCCTCTGACTTAATCTGGCTTGCCTCACCAAGGCAATAAAGAAATTATCTAAAAATACTGTTTAACAGGAAAAAAAGTCAATTTTCTGTGAGGAATGATATATAATTCTCAACTTTCCCAAGAGTAAATACTGTGAGAGAAAAGGTATGCAATTATTTTTCAAAATGGCAAAATAAAAGCCAGAGTTTAAGAAATAAGTATATTATCAAGATAATAAAACAGTAATCATTAATTATAATTAAAATACAAAATCAAGCTGCCCACTGAAGTCAGTAACCTAAAACACTTTATATTATTCAACCAGCTACCCATTAACTGTTGACATGTTAAATTCCATACATACCTGACTTCCTACTTGAAATAATTTTTTCTTTGAAGCCCGTGTCTCATCCAAATTAATGTGACAATGTGATGTACCTTCCAGCGGAGACTCTGGCATAGATACTTTTTTAAGGCTACCAGCCAGTTCTTCTTGAAGTTGTCTCACAATCACCTGATAAAATATTTTTGTTACTAATTTTATAAATTGCCTTATTATTAAATTATGTTCATAATATTTAACTCTAATGTACATACTTTGAAAATTACTATCACACACACAGACTCACTTTCTTTTCCTCATATGTACACATTCTTGTTTATTACTGAATTCAGTGAGGAACAAAGAAGGTGTTATGTTCCCACCAAATTAGTATTCTCTTATTTACATGACAGATTGATTCAGCCCGCTATTCATTCATCTTAGACTTTCAACTCAACTTGAGTTTCTCACATATTCAGTCACAGGTTCAAGTCCTTCCAACAGATTCCTATCTCAGAATAAAAGTAAAATTCCAATGGCCTTCAAGGTCCTAGGTAACATGGCCTCTCCTACAACTCTGTCGCGTACTCACTTCATTGCCACTCTACATGCACTCTACCACCCCTCATTAGTCTGAAAATGGGGATCCAATGTCAAACTCATAAATCACAGACAGCTACAAGTATCTTTGTACTGGGCAAAATTATATCCAAATGATAGTCACTGAGACTTAAAATGTAAATTATGAGCTAATTATTAATAAAAATATTCAAACCAAATTATAAATACCTACCAGTCGGAACATTAAATCAAATATGTTTTGCTAAAATTTACCACATTTGTTCCAAATTGTGATTTTATGACAAGTAGATGTCTTTAAAATATTAAGTGGTCAGAAAAACTACATAATGTGAGACTGACGTATTTTGAGACTTAAGTCACATTGATAGGAATCAAAACAAAGTGATACCAACTAAAATATATAAAAGAGCTTCTGAAGGAAAAGCATCAGAAGACACAGCAACACACTTCAGTTCATCTGGGAAACTTAGAATGAAGTGTCAAAGCAGCTCACTTAATTGAATCTTAATTTCAAAATATTCATTTCAGGTACAAGCATTTCCACGTATCTGCTTCATTATGGTCTTAAAATGTGGCAACATAAAGACATTTAATTTATTATTTCAGCAGTATAAGACTACATACCTCATCAACATTACTCTGTATCTACTGAAATTTCAGAGGTGACATAATGTCTTTACTCAAAGTAAAACATCTGTCAGCTCTACCTTTTATTTCCTGGAAACAAAGTATGTTTTCAAGCTAATACAGAAAAGAGTTTTTTTTGGGGGGAGGGTTGATTAAGAAAAAAGTTTTGTTGAAATATGATTTACATGCTATAAAATTTATCTTTTGTCACATACAGTTCAAAGATGTTTAGTAAATTTACTGAGTCATGCAACCATCTCTACAATCCAACTTTAGAAAATTTTCATCACTCCAGGACAATCCCTCATGCCCATTAGCAGTCACTACCCATTTCCAGCCCTACTCCTACACAAATATTAATCTACTTTCTGTTCCTATACATGTCTTTTCTGGATGTTTCATGTAACTGGAATTATACAGTATGATAAACACACTTCCATCTATTTATTTTTTTATATTGAACTAGGTTCAACATATAGCCAAAATGAAATGTTTACAGTTTCTTTCCAGAAGGTTAAAAATATTTCTCTTTCTTCATACTTACTTTTATTTCTGCTTCTTCTTTTTCATACTGAAACAGTTTTTCTTTTAGATAATTATATTCATTCATTAATTCTTTATTTTTCTCTTCTAGAAGAAGACCTTCCTTTCCACTCTCAAGAGAGCCTCCTTGGGTATTAATTACTATATTGTTATTAGTGCCTTTCTTACGAGCAGCCTCTAGTAATTGTTCAAGCAAGAGATTTTCACATTCTAGTTGACGTATTCTCTCCTCTATACAGTTCTGCTTTCCAGTGAATTGACTCTCCTTAGCTTCCTCATTTAGATGCATCTGCTCCATTTCCTTTATTTGATGCCGCTTTTGCCTTAGGTCCCTCTGTGCACTTTCTAAAGCCGATGTCTTTTCCCTGAGAGCATCTCTTGTCTCATGGAGCTTCTCTTTTAAGGTGTTGAACTTCATCTGAGCTTTAGAAAGTTGTTCCGTAAGCAACTCATTCTTATCTTTTAGTTGAGAAATATTAGAAGTCATTATTTCTAGTACAGAAACATCTTGTGCTTGCTGTAAAGCAACTTGTAGGTCTTTTGTTTCCACCCTTTCATTGTGCACATTTACAGTAGCAGCCAGGATAGAATGGAGGGATTCAGCTTCAGCTTCCAATCTGTCCTTGTTGTGTGTTTCCTTCTCCAATTCTGAATTCAGCCTTGTATTCTCAGCTTTGAGTTCATTAAGCTGTTGACAATACTGTGATACTGTTTTTGTTATCATTTCCTCATTGAGTCTTACACTCTTTTGAAAGTTAGCATTTATTTTTCGAATATTTTTAAGTTCCTGAATATGTTCCTTTTCCTTTCTGAGACTGGTATTTTTTATTGTGAATAATTTCCATCTGAGTGCGGCAGTATCTCTCTTCAACATGCAATTTTCATACATGACATCCTTCTTTTTCCATGACTTTGAAAATCCTAAATAAAACAAAAGAAATGTTTAGCTAGCACTCAATAAAATATCATGGTTACCTCTGAAGTGAAAGAACAACCTGTACTTTCAAGCAATTTAAAAGTTTGCTGTAACTGGATATCCAACTGGAAAAAAAGTTGAAGCAAAACCTTCCCTTAGAGTGCATAAACTTCAAAAAGTTCAAACATTTATCTGAAGTCAATGAATCCATAAAAGTTAAAAAAAAAAAAACATGCTAGAGAACTTTTAAGAATGTCAGAACTGTAAAAACCTTACTCTGAATTACAACGAACTCAAAGCATGAAGTAAAATATTAACAAATTTGACCAAATTAAAGTATTGGAAAAAGGAAATTGCATTTATACTCTCACATCTAACCCATACACAACCCTATAGCAAGAGCATTACTTCTATGTGTATTTGGAGAGACAAAATTTCTCAACGTTTTTAAAGTTGTGCTTCCTTGATAATACTCTATTGTGATTTGACACTTTTAACATTTTTAGTCAGTTATAAGAATTACATTCACTAAATCATAAACCTAGACATGGTACTAAGCACTTCTACATATATACATTGATAAACTGATTTAGTTATCAAGATTCTTTTAAAAAAAGAGAGGTTAAAAATATAAGCAAGCTGCAGGATTTTCCCCAGGGCTTCTGACTCTACTTCCAGCTCTCCACCAGATCGCCGTTACTTCTGTGGTGTGAATATATCAACACAAAAACAGAGAAACAAAAAGGCGCAGACACAAAATGTGTCTTCTGTCTCTGTCACCTGGATTTTACATGAAATAGCCAGATTGAGAGAATGTGACCTTGCGGGGCTTCAGGAACAGAAAACTTTTCCTTTTCTGCACTAAGTGATTCTTTTCCCCCACTGCCTTTTACTTTTGTTTTTTCATTTGGATCCTGGGATATCGAAAAAGTGCAGGTGCTCACTGAAATAGCGGAACCAGAGTTTGCCACACCACAAGGAGCAGAGTGAAACTGCGGAGTTGCTAGTGCAGAATCCTGGACAATGAGATGTTCCCCAAATTTCACATTAAATTACCACAAAAGTTTATAGCTGAGAGATATACAGTATAGCTGTCTACTCTAGCCCCATTATCTACTTCGTAATGGAAGTAAAACCAAGAAATACTAAATAATTCACCCAAAGCTCCTAAGGTGGCGTTACCTAGCATTTCATGGTACCAAAAGAAAAGATACAATTTGAATTATGTAAATTACCAGATAAATGTATCAAATTAGTCAGATAAATTAAAAGTGTGACTTTGGCAAAGCAATTTGAAGCCTCAGAGTGTGGTGGGAGGGTTCAATTGCTTTTACTTTGAAAGAAGTAAAATCTCTACCTTTAGAACACAATATACAGAACTCAGCTCTCTACTATAAAATCAAATGCTAAAGTTTTGGCGGGAGCTACTTATATGATCAAATCATATACGTGTCAAAATTTACCGTATTTTATTAAATAATGAGCAGGACTCCATCTCAAAAAAAAAAAAAAAGATTTTTACCTCAGCATACCATAGATAGTGAAACCCATCAGTGAATTTATATTTCTAAAGATTACCTGAACAGTAGGCAAATGCTAAGTTATTAGAAGCCAAAATGAACACCAATTAGAAAGAGAAGACAATGTCTACATTCTTCTAAGTGATATGATATGTAATATGATAGTGTTATGTATCTAGATAGATTATCTGCTTATATGCAGTTCTAACATATTCTAAGTTCCACTAGTGACAGTGGATTAAACAATTTTAGTAATATTTACTATTTATGTTAAAATAAGAAAGTTATTGTTTGTATCCTGATACCAAAGGTCCCATTCTGGAAGGCATGATTCTCTTAATAGGCAGTTGGGTTGATTTTATGACCCCATTCTCTCCCTGGACGTAGGCACTGAAGTCAACCAAAGATCAAAAAACAGAAGAAATCTTTAACCTCAGCCCTGGTGACTAGCAACATAAAAGACCTGCCCAGTCTGAACCGCTGGCAATGCTGACTCCTTTAACATGAGCTGAACTCAGCGACCAACACTGTTCAATTGCTCCTAATTTCTCTTGCATGGTAATACAACTCAATTTTCTATGTTACCTTCTTTATCATGAAGAAGGTTCTAAAAATAAAAGAGCAAAGAGACTTCTGGAAATTTCTGGCCTCAATTCCAACGGTAAAGATAGCTATGAGTTACTACAGACTCAAAGAATATTTCAGATTTTATAACTGATTAAAATGTTTTCAAATTAAATATGAAACTATGATCTGTTGGAGTATAAAAGGATAGTCAAAAAGGTCACTTCGTTTAGACTATGTTGTGTTATTAAAGAAAAACAAACAAACCAATATTAATTCAGAAAATTTAAATTTAAATTGTTATATACCTGTGGCTGTATATTTTCACTTCTCTCAAGCCTTTCTTGCGTTTCCTCTGAAGCCACTTTTAAGTCATGTTCTCCTGAAAAATCCATATGTTTAGTTAAAATGAATGACTTAGAACAGTTAAAGAATATAACTTTTATAAAAATGGATACATAGTAACATATACTTTTATAAATTGGGAATTTACATGAAGCTTAATGTTTACTGGAATATTTACATCTTTAAGTAATACTTCTAAATTATCTAAAACTTCAACAAACCACTTGGAGAGACACTGGATATCAGCAGGTTCAAGCCATGCAAAAATTTTAGGGTCACTCACAAATTGTTCCACCCAACATAAATAAATAAAACTGCTGGAAACAAAAGTTTAAAATACAGTAAAAACATATAAAGTTAACATTTTACTATTCTCTACTTCATAATAGTATCCTTTTAACAACATGTTAAGCAAGTTGGTATTTACTAATATTTTGCAAAATTATTGTTACCATTTATATCTTTATTAGGGTACACCCTGTTTTTAACTTCTGAAATGTTTTCCTCTACTATTCTGACATATTTATTTTCATTATTGAAGACTCCAAATGTAGGTTGAGAATAATAGCTCACACCTGTAATCCCAGCACTTTGGAAGGCCCAGGAGGGAGAATTACTCGAGGCTGAGAGTTTAAGACAAGCCTGGAGATTATAGTGAGTCAGTTTCCCTGACTCTACAGAAAACTTGCCACGCATGGTGGTGTGTGCCTACAGTCCCAGCTACTCAAGAGGTTGACGTGAGAGGATTGCTTAAGCCCAGGAGTTTGAGTTTGCAGTGAGTCTGGATCACGCCATTGCACGCCGCCCTTGGTGACAAAGTAAGAACCTGTCTCCAAAAATAGAAAAAGAAAAAGGCTCAGAATGCTTTGCCAAGTCCTCCTCAAATCTGGCTTTCTCCACATACACAGGTGTCTCCTTCCTTGGGGCTCCTGTAGTATGTTGTCAATTTTTCTAGTGTCACTCCACCACCTGTGAACTGCACGTCATGTCTTTACATGTCTATCCTCTTTGCTGCTAGATTGTACCAATCATCTTTCTATAAACAATCTTTATTTTACTAAAGATTTCTTGAGTTCCTGCTGAGTGGTAAACACTGGGGTTTAAAGAATGGAAATAAAAGCTGTTGGAGATAGCTTTTCTAGAGATCATGCCTGAGCCTGAGCCGAGACTTAGAGAGTGAGGTTCACTAGACTAAAAGAGGCAGAGGGCAGGAAAGGTAACAAATGCCAGGCAGTGGCAAGAGAGGGAGAGAAGCCTCCCAGAGCGTATATATTTGTCTACATAGTGGGATGGTGACGGAGGCATTACCAGCAGCTCAGTAATGCCAGATAAAAGGGCAGACAGAGAAAAGGCTGCAGATGGAGATTTGGTCAGAAGCCAGTTTCTGAAAGCCTTGTATAAACCAACTATTATTGTCATTTCTTAAATTTAAAAAAAGAGACAAATTTAAAAAGCATAATTCCAAAACAAAAGACCAACACTGTATTTTATTTTATCTTATTTGATTTGACTTTTATTAGAGATGGGGGTCTCACTCTGCCACCCAGGCTACAGTGTAATGTTGCTATCATTGCTAACTGCAGCCTCAAACTTCGAGGCTCAGGCAACTCTCCTGCTTCAGCCTCTCAAGTAGCTGGGATTAAGGTACAGAACACCACACCCAGCTACGTTTTCTAAAAAAAAAAAATAGACACAGGGTCTCGCTGTGTTGCCCAGGCTGGTGGACCTTCTGGCCTCAAGGGATCCTTCTATCTCAGCCTCCAACACCGCTGGTATTACAGGCAGGAGCCACCATGCCCAGCAACACCAATATTTTCAAATAAATCAACAGGAGCATCATCAGTTTATTGTATCATGGATGGGTGAAAATCTTGTAATAGACTCATGTACTCCATGGATTTGTGACAAGGAAATGATGGCATTAACTACAGCTGAAGCTTCTCTTGTCTCCGTCTCTTTACGTAATTAAGAGTAGAGACACTCAAGTATCTTACAGTTTGTACCTTCTTCTTCATATTTTGAAATCTGCAGGCTTTGTAGCTGCTGTTTCTGTCAAACATGCAAGCTTGTTAGATATTCCTTCTGGAAAACATCATCCTTCTTCCTCCTTACCTGGCAAAGTTTTACTCATTCTGCATGCTTACCCTAAACCCCACACACTTTTTAGAAGTTTGCACTTGTCAGCACAAATGTAAAAGTGCATGGCATCTAATGAACATAATAAATACCTAGTAAATAATAACTATACACTCAGGTGACATCTATCCTCCGTCTGTCCTCTACATAAGGGTCAGCAAACTAGAGACCACAGGCCAAATCCTGCCTACCATATGTTTTTTCTCAATAAAGTTTTATGAGAATATAGTCATGCCTATTCACTGACATACTACCTATAACTGCTTTCACACTGCGATGGCAGGGTTGAATAGCTACAAGATATCACATGGCCTTCAGCTGCTTAAATCATTTGAGAGAGAGAGAGAGAGAGAGAGAGAGAGAAACAGAGAGAGAGACCGCATTGCCTAAAATACTTCCTACTTCGCCCTTTACAGAAGCAGCTTGCCAATTTCTGCTTTATACCATGAACAGAAGCCCCTAATTTTCAAATCTAATCTAATGCCTCCCCTGCTCACAGTTTTCCAATGAAATTCTAGAGCAAACACTGCTGGCTCCCAACCCAAGAGCATTTCTTTATTGTTTCTTGCTGGAGAAACACAAATCTATTTGGATATTTATTATCCCAATACCCCTCCCCAGCTTCAAAAGAGAAATGATTATTCTAAGCTCATCAAATCATTACATTTGCTTTTCCAGTGCCTGGTTCAGGGATGAGCATGTGGTGTGACCCAGCCCATAGGATGTTAAAGGAGGCCCCCTGCATGCTTCTGAGTTTTCTCCCAATTTAAAAGACACATGTGAAGAAAAGCATTCTACCTGAGAAGTGTCCCCTGGCCTACAGGATAAGATCTACTCATTTCTATACATTAAAAAGCCTTTTATTGACCTTGTTTCTAAACACAGGTAAAACAACAACAACAAAGTCTTTCCTAAGCTTGCCTTCACTGGCACATAATGAACATAATAAATACGTAATAAATAATAACTATAAGCTAGTTTTACCCCATTCCCAACCACACCCATATTAGACATTTTTGCACTAGTAAATTTGAACTGCTTATAAACTCTACAAAGTTCGCTCAGGTGTCCCACCATTTGAACTTGCTCCTCCTTTTTTTAAAACTTTCATTCTTCATGGCTGCTGCTTCTATCAGACATGCAAGCTTGTTAGATATTCCTTCTGCCAAGCATCATCCCTCTGCCTCCTTACCTGGCAAAGTTCCACTTACTCTGCATGCCTACCCTAAATCCTACCCACATTTCAGAAGCCTGCATTCATCACACAAATGTAAAAGTGCTTGGTATGTACTGAACATAATACATACATATTAAATAATAACTGTAAGCTCCCAGCTGACATTGGACGCATAGTAAGCACTACACAAGGTAGCAAGTAAAATAAATGACAATGGTAGTAACAACCTCCTAACTGTATTTTTAAAATGCATTTTGTAACACTGGAAAAAATGTTTAGTCCACAAAAGACACATGACTGATAGTTATCTTTTAAGTGGACAAGAATGAATTAAAATATTTTCTTAAAATTCTGTTGAAAAAACACAAAAATTAAATAGTTACCTGTATTCTATTATGAGCACCTTAAAGACAAAAACTATGTCAATTCCATCTTTGTCTCCTGCAATTTGCCAAACCTAACTTACAGATGTGGTTTGATAAATATGTACTAAACTTACGGCGTCTTCATACAGTTCAGATTGTACAATGCATTAGGTGTTATATTTTTGTTATTGTGAAACATTTTTATAATTTTATTATAAATTTTTGAGCCTAGAGTTTGGCTATTGGAATATTTCTTATCATCATTTTTGCCTAATGATAATAGAGTATCTCTCTCTCTCTCTTCTCTCTCTCCCTCTCTGTCTCTTTGTTTTTGTAGATAGAGTCTTGCTCTGTCGCCAGGCTGGAGTACAGTGGCACAATCTCTGCTCACTGCAATCTTCACCTCTCGGATTCAAGCAATTCTCCTGCCTCAGCCTCCTGAGTAGTTGGGATTACAGGTGCTCACCCCCATGCCTGGCTAATTTTTGTAATTTTAGTAGAGATGGAGTTTCACCATGTTGGTCATGGTGGTCTCAAATTCCTGACTTCAAGTTATCTGCCTGCCTGGGCCTCCCAAAGTGCTGGGATTACAGGCATGGGCCACGGCACCCAGCCTGGTAACAGAGTATCTTGTTCCAACAAAATTACTATTATTATGATAATTAGCCAGCACATAAAAAAACACGCTTGTTCTAAGATGTGAGTGTATCTCATGAGGTTCCAACTGATGGAGAATGAAGTAAAAAATAGCCCTTGTTTGTGTAAGAATATGTAACATAACTTCTGCTTCTTGGAAAGCAATTACTTTTCTGTCCTCTGCATTCAATAGGTATCTTCAAAAATAGTCTCCTATTTGTATGGGTGCACACTGGCTTAGTTTTATGGTTCTTATTGCCATTTGTTTCTGATATCAGAAAGAGATTGTTGAGTTCCCAGTTCTAAAGATAGTTACTTTCTTAGTGACACAAATTCCTGTGTAATGCAGTTGACCCTTGAACAACAAGAGTTTGAACTGCAGGGGTCCACTTCTATGCAGAGTTTTCTTTTGCCTCTGCAACCCAGAGACAGCAAAACCAACCTTTTTTCTTCCTCTTCAGCCTAATCAACCTGAACATGATGAAGATGAAGACCTTTGGGAGAATTCACTTATGCTTTATGAACAGTAAGTGTATTTTTTATTTTCTATGATTTTCTTTATAACAGCTTCATTTCTCTAGCTTACTTTATTGTAAGAACATAGTATATAATAATGCAACACATACAAATATGTGTTCATTGGCTGTTTATGTTATCGGCAACACTTCCACTCAATGGTAGACTACTAGTTGTTAAGTTTATAAGGAGTCAAAATTATACTCAGATTTTCAACTGCACAGTGGTTGGAGTCCCTAACCCCCACATTATTCAAGAATCAACTGTAATTAATATTTATTTACTAAATACAAACCATTTATTATAAAAATTAAATAGAAGATCTATTTGCATGACAAGCCCAATTTGTAATAATTTGATTATAGAGGAAAATACACTTATTAAAAATCTAATTTCTTATTTATATTAATATAAAAATATCATGTAGGATTTCAGGGATCATAAGTGGGTAAATAAATTTTTTAAGACAATACTGTTTGAGATTATGAATTAGCTACAATGAACTTCTTAAATTACTCTGAATTCTAAAGAAATTAAAATTTAAAAATTAATTTTTATGTTTAAACTGCTCTTTTATGATTAAAACAATATGATCTTACTTTATTTTTGCTTATTTTTTATTTTTTGGAGCCAGAGTCTCACTCTTTCATCCAGGCTGGAGTGCAGTGGTGTGAGCACAGCTCACTGAAAACTCCACCTTCTGGGATCAAGCAATTCTCCTGCCTCAGCCTCCCAAGGAGCTAGGAATACAGGCGCCTGCCACCATGCCCGGCTAATTTTTGTATTTTTAGTAGCCACGGGGTTTCACCATGTTAGCCATGCTAGTCTCAAACTCCTGACCTCAGGTCATCCATCCGCCTTGGCCTCCCAAAGTCCTGGAATTATAGGCGTGAGCCACTGCACCTAGCCTGTGATGCTGCTTTTTAAAATCAGTAAGACCACCAAGAGAAATGAGAAATTTACTATCAAGAAGTCTTACCTCGATTGTCAGCTTGAAGATGATTTTTAAATTTCTTGTTTTTATATTCCAAAATTTGTTGTTGAATCCTATGCATAATGAATGTCATAAACAAATTACTATTTTAATAGTGACATGAAAAATATTTACCAAACATATTAAATTCTTAAAGCATTTCAGACAATATCAGAGCTAATATCAGAACTCTAATGTCCCATACACTTTAAAATTGGAAGCTCTATAAACTTATTAGGCTTCTAATTAAAGAAGAAAAACATGAAGTACTCATTCTCTGAGAGAAGCATAGCTCAGTAAATAAATTCTAGTCAGCTTAAGAGCCTGGAAAGTGTCCTGCACTCAGAATAAGTCCTCGCTCTGTCACCAATAAGTATTTTGTTTTCAGACTGGTTGCTTCTCTTAGGTTCCATGGCTTCTTCTAAAAAACAAGGATTTCACTACCTTACTTTTCTAAGTTGCCAGGAGAATGTAATGAGATAACATGTTTAAATGTTCAGAAAAATAGTAAAGCAATTGAATAATTTATTCTTGAACTAGTATTGCTGAAACAATTTTGGAATCTCAACTAAAACCTGATGGGTATTTTCTCACAGGTTCTAATATTTGAATGTCACAGTTTTTGGAAAATGTTACCATGTTACATTGTTACTATGTTACAATGTTATTAGTTCCACTCATCGTGGCTTGTAGTTCAGAGCATTTTAGCTAATTTTAACTTGTAATTAAATTTATATATAAATATATTATTATCTCATTAAAACAGATTACCTAATTGTGCCCTATTACTGAGCTCATCAATCACACCAAGGGCAGAAAAGTAATAGAGGTCAAAACCTGGCTTGGACAACTACCATGCCTGCTCTACCTCCTCAAACTCTGAGCCAGCAGATCTCTGTTAGAGGGCTGCATCTTCTTGGTCCTCTCCAACTTACACACAAGACAAAACCCTGCTTGTATTGTTTCTCAGTTCTGTGAAAGAGATGCACGTTGATGCTTCCTCATTTCCAGGTCATGTGCTAACAACATACTTGCATGTAACATCCCATATGTTACTCAGCTCTGTTCTCATTTCACAGATCACCTCACAGGATATAATGACAACAATTTCAATATGGGGTGTCTCCTGTTTTGGTTTGACTCACACTGTTTCCTTGGAGCTAGTTAACAAATAGTCAAATGACCTTCTAAGGACTGTGCCAAATATGGAATGCTTTATGAATTTGTGTGCCATCCTTAGGCAGCAAGCATGATTATCTGTTCCATATTGATCTAATTTTAGAATCCATGCTGCTGAAACAAGTATAAAGCCCTGTTTTATACAGGGCTACTCATGAGTCATGGATGAGGATTTAACTCCGTTAAATCCAAATTACCTACCTTAGATACAGAGAATTCTATTGAATGACTTCCTGTGAGGTAGAATTTTAAAATATTTTTAAAATTTGAGGTAGAGATGCAAGTAGCCTGAGAGATTTTCATTATTATGGAAACAGATTACTTGAGGGGCCGACTGCAAGTTGGTGCCCACTACTCTATTGAAGGATAATGTGGAACCTTCTGCTATCTAACAGAAGCTGCTACACAGGACATAAAAAAGCCCTAAGGTACAGACGTGATGACAAAAGGGAAAGGGAAGTCTGATCTCTTTCTGAAACACTATTTGACAATTCCTGACTGTTGAGTACAATCCCAACTAATATTTGCTAGAGAAAAGATGAACGCAGGTCTCAAAGGATAACTTACCATGAAGGTCTAGGCTAAGCCTAGCTAAGAGGTGGGCTACACATAAGGGTTTTAGTGTTGGAGGAGGGTCAATTGACTCACTATGTGTGTGTGGAAAGCCAGGAGTCCTTGCTGCTAGAGCAGGGTGCTGGGAACAATGGCTGAGCATATGTACATGAACTAAAAACCACTGTAGCTGTGAACTCTGTGTGTGAGTCACCACGAAGACTGAGGGATCTGAATCAGTAAAGGCATCCTGGTGGCAACGGTCAATCATTACGAGATTGCAGGACCAGTTACAATGGCAGCAGCAATACAGCAAGTGAATAAATGGAAACAGCAGAATGATTAGAATGGCCTTTTCCCCCTCTTCTTCTGACTTGCAAATCAAGATTGTCTTCCTTGGACTTAGGGAACCCCTTAGCTTTCTGAAAAATTCAAAGGAGGAAGGCATAGGGCATAGCCCCAGGGGACAATACAAGATTTTCTGCTAAACTGGACATTTCGAGGCCCAATAACTAATTAGAAAAGTCAGGCCAGGCATGGTGGCTGGCAGTTTGGGAGGGGGAGGCAGGCGAATCACTTGAGCTCAGGAACGTGAACAACACAGTGAGACCTTGTCAAAGAAAAGAAAAGAAAAGAAAAGAAAGAAAGAAAAAAAGAAGTAAAAGATGTGATATTATTTATATCTCACATGTAAAGGTTATACTTGGAATAAAATGAACAACATTGAGATCTCTAGGGATAAAGACCTTTAAAAGTCCTGAAAGAATCTTGCACTCACTGCTACTTATAACTAGTCTAGCTTTTTGTTTGATTTCTGGCTAAAAGGTGGACTAACTCATTGCTATTCCAAACTACCTCAAGCAAACTATGAACTGTCGTCTAATGTGTAAGATGCAATGTTTGTAATTATTTTGAACCTTAATTTAGTATTAACTGGTCTTTTAATACAAGCACTTACCTTATCAAATCACAGCAAACAGCATAATCTTCTGCCGTTTGTCCAAACATATCCCGAGAAAAGACACTGATATTTTCTTCAAGGAGAAGGCTGACTATCCTTGGCAAGTTATGATGTACGGCGAGCATGAGGGCTGTTCTGAAATAATAAAGAAACAACTCCACTCAAGAACTGGAATACAGAGATTTAATCAGCAAATTTGATACACTTTACCAATTTACTATCTTGCCTGTCAGTGTAGACACAATAACGGTCTACATGTTCTAGCTTATGTCTATCAGCATCTTGGGGGCTCAAGTGTTCATCTCTGGAAATTGCCACCAAGGCTTAAAGGCAGGGACAACGAGGAAGCCTCTTGTACCCCTGGGGTATGACATAATACAAGTTGCTAACTTATAGTCCTTTGATGGCCAAGAAGCTATGCTGAGGTCACTTATCTAAAGTAGGCAAAGATTTAGAGGAAAATTTCCCCATTGCTTTCCCAGTCTGATACATTGTAATTCAAAGTCAGCAAGGGGTCAGACAAGTAAGAACCATCAGCAGGCTGAAAACAACAGTGACGATAATAATGATACTGGTAATAGCGGTAGCTGTAAACTGAAAGTTAAAGTCTGCACTTTATAAAATTAATAAACTAGAAAACCCCTTTAGCTAATATAAGATTACAGGACCAAAAACATCAGATTAAAGATAAGAGTCTATCAGAGAGGATGAATCCTACTATATACTGTTTTTTATGTTGCTCAGTCCAAATAATTGCTTTTCTACCTGATTATTCATGTTATTTTTCACTGCATGCCAACAATTACAAGTTAATCTTTTTATTAATATTTCTCACTTGTGTGACTGTTACCACTCTAGAACACTCAGGTTTTTATTTTTTATATTTAAAAAAAAAGAAAGAAAGAACTACTGTACCTTCTGAAATTGTCAACAGCGTGTACATTTGCCTGGTTCTTCATTAAAAACTTCACCATTTGCTGTCTCTTGCAAATTACAGCAAGCAAAAGCGGCGTGTTTCCCTCCTGTAAGGAAGCAGAGTAATTTATAATTCACAAAATTACATATTTCTCAACTGAACTAAAAATCTTCTACAAGATGCTATGAACTTAAACATACAATAGAGAAAGAAAGTAAATGCAAAGTGGTCCCTTCGTTCTCCCTCCTCTGTGCTTTCCCACACACTGCCTTGCAAACACCCCTTTCTGCCTCCCCCGCATTAACCTTGGTCATCTCCAAAACTCACTTTATTTACCAGTCCCATAAACCATTGCTTCTCTCACAGCACTTAGCACAGTGTATTGTAATTATGTTATGTTTTGTCTCAATACATAAGCTGGAAAAACAACCAACTAAAAAACAAAACCTCTTCTTTACATTTTTCCCTCATTACCTAATTTCCAGGTGACCTGCATATTATCTGATTGCTCTCCTTTTCCCTCCCTGGTTTTTCCTCTTCAGCCTTGCCACTGAAAGATACATCAGTCTTTTAAAAAAAATTGTCAGCAGCAGCAAGATTTCCATTTATAGCAAGTTGCTTTAGTTTGAGTGTTAAGATAAAGCCTATTTCCAGGGTAGATTTTTTTTTCCTGTGTGTGTGGTTTTTGTTACACTAATTAGGGGGGGGATAAAAAAACAACAAAACCTGTGGTAGGAAACGAATATTTGAAAAGAAAAACTTTTACCTTGAACAGATTCACAAAGATTTCCCATAAGTGCACTAAAAAAGCTGTGCCCGCTAATGTTTCTTGAAAAGTATCAATAAAGTAAAATCTTAGACAATTAAGTTATTTCAAAATATTTTCATTCAAGGAAGGCTTGAGCTTCCAAACACGAAAAATCGACCCTTACCTATGTCAATGTTAAAACAAATATTTTGAAGAGAAAGTTGATTGATCGATACCTTGTTTATTGCTTCAATATTTGCGTGGTGGGAGAGCAGTTTCGCCGCCAGTGAAGTCACGCTGTTATACACAGCATAATGAAGAGCAGTGTTGCCGTAGACATCTTCAATGTTTGGATTGGCGCCATGTTCCAGCAGAATAATGGAACAAGCCTCCTCCTGACAATGTACAGCCTATCCGTGTTAGATAAAAAATTAGACTGTAATTTCTGAGAATACAATACACATATTCTATAGGTTTCACCAACTAGTCATATTTAAATGAGATAAATTCATTTTATTTACATGTATTTAAATCGAATCCATTCCATGCTGAAAGAGTTGACTACTATATACCTTCATTAATGGGGTCCTGTTTAGTCTGTCATCGATGTCAATCTGGCACTTTCTTCTCACCAACAGAGTGACCACTTCCACACGGCCATGGGCACAGGCCAAATGTAGAGCCGTCCTGTGAGAGAGAGAGAGAGGTTTTCAGGAAATGGTAGTGGAGTATCTCAAAACCTACAATGATTCATGTGATTGTAAACACTAAATAGCATGTTATTCCTCTGCCTTCAAAACAAGTAACTTTCTTTTGAAGAAAGTATGGTATTTATTAGCCATTATTGCTCACTACCTTAATGAAACAGCAGCCTATTTGGATAGAATGAGCTTGGTCTTTGGATTCAGTTCAACTAGGGCTTGAGTTGTTCTACTTTGAACTCTGTCACTTAACAGCTATTGCTTAGGCTTTCTGTACCTCAATTTCCTCATTAATAAAATAAAGATGACAAGAGCAGCTAGCACATAGGACACCACTGTGAGGCTTAAATGAGAATCTATGTAAAGTATTTAGAACCGTTTCTAGAACAAGCAACAACTCAGTAAGTGTTAGATTTTTGTTTTTTGAGACAGGCTCACACTCTGTTGCCCAGGCTGCAGTGCAATGGTGTATTTATACCTCACTGCAGCCTGGAACTCCTAGGCTCAAGCAATCCTCCTGCCCCAGCCTCCTGAGTAGCTGGGACCACAGGAGTGCACCAGCATACTCAGCTAATTTAAAACGAATTTTTTGTAGAGTAGGGATTTCACTTTGTTGCCCAGGCTGGTCTCAAACTCCCGGCATCAAGGGAACCTCCCACCTCAGCCTTCCAAAGCTCTGGAATGACGGGTGTGAGCCACTGCACCCAGCCGGATGTTATAATTATTACTATTACTACTACTTAACAAAAACATTTTCATTAAGTAAGATTGATACAATTATTCTTATTTTGCAGGATGATTTAAGATCAGGTCACAGTTTAACATATCTGATATTGGAATGGCATTTATTTTTTATAACTATCATTGGTAGTATTTTAAAAATTATCTCATTAATATAGAAAATAATAGGGTATCGCTTTTCCTGTCACGGCCTGTGTGGTGTCGGCTCATGGGTCTCAGAGACCCGAAAATTAACAGCATTTTTACACCCCAGGGGCCGCTCGTGGCGGCTCTGTGGCCATCACCATGCCACAGAACGAATATATTGAATTACATCGTAAACGCTATGGATACCGTTTGGATTACCACGAGAAAAAGAGAAAGAAGGAAAGTCAAGAGGCTCATGAACGTTCAAAGAAGGCAAAGAAAATGATTGGTCTGAAAGCTAAGCTTTACCATAAACAGCGCCACGCTGAGAAAATACAAATGAAAAAGACTATCAAGATGCATGAAAAGAGAAACACCAAACAAAAGAATGATGAGAAGACTCCACAGGGAGCAGTACCTGCCTATCTGCTGGACAGAGAAGGACAATCTCGAGCTAAAGTACTTTCCAATATGATCAAACAGAAACGAAAAGAGAAGGCGGGAAAATGGGAAGTCCCTCTGCCTAAAGTCCATGCCCAGGGAGAAACAGAAGTATTAAATGTTATTTGAACAGGAAAGAGAAAGAAGAAGGTATGGAAGAGGATGGTTACTAAAGTATGCTTTGTTGGAGATGGCTTTACAAGAAAACCACCTAAATATGAAAGATTCATAAGGCCAATGGGCTTGCGTTTCAAGAAAGCCCATGTGACACATCCTGAACTGAAAGCCACCTTTTGCCTACCAATACTTGGTGTAAAGAAGAATCCCTCATCCCCACTGTATACAACTTTGGGTGTTATTACCAAAGGTACTGTCATTGAGGTAAATGTGAGTGAATTGGGCCTTGTGATGCAAGGAGGCAAAGTTATTTGGGGAAAATATGCCCAGGTTACAAACAATCCTGAAAATGATGGATGCATAAATGCAGTCTTACTGGTTTGACAACAATTTAATATATAATTAGAGGACTACACACCAATTGGAAAAACTGCCATTACTGTAATGTTTCTGAATACTACCAAACAGCCATACATGTCTGCAATCAAGAGATTTATTGTAAACATTAAAAAGATCCCGTTGTATAAATGGTCTTTATTTTGAAATCTACTTAGACCCCCATGTTAATAAAACTGATTGAAAAAAAAAAGAAAAGAATAGGGTATCACACTATCTGTGAGGCCTGACATTAAGTAAAATATACACACAGCAGGTCTAGGGCAGTTCTAGGCATCAAGGAACCCACCTCCCACTTCCAAGTTTCCCTCTAAGAAGCC